>CAUYPK010037286.1:0-34512 GCA_963574355.1 Loris lydekkerianus | reverse complement strand
TCAGTGGCTCCTTTTGGGGCCCCAGACAATGCCCAAAGTTCTCCACACTTTTGCTCAAGCTCTCCCCAATGCAGCTCAACTGAGCGCCAAGTCTAAGAACACCAAAAAAGTTCACAGGTAAGGCCTTTCCAGTTTGCAGTCTCACTGCTGCTTGTACAAACGGTTGCCGGCATGATTAGGTTGATTGAACACACGCAGCCACTTGCCAGTTTTCCACTGTTTTTGTCTTCCTCTTGGGGTCCAGAAGTCCCTTGCTGGCTCCCTGTATTCTCAAAGGGATGATCATAGGCAGATCCCACCAGCCAGAGATGTCTGGAGTCTTGTCTCCCCAGATTCCAAGCCCAGTTACATGGAAGCTGTTACTCAGCTGCCATCTTTAATCCTCAACAGACTCAGAGTTATTAAAACATACTTTCCATGCTCCCCCAAATTAGTTGCTCTAGTCCTTGTCTGGGGAGAAAATACTGAAGGGTCATAGACTGATTCTAATATTCATTATAATCTAGAGTGAGCTAGGAACAGATTGTAAATATCATTTAATACCAAAAAAAAAAAAACATGTATATAGATTAAATTATACCATCGTTATATTCATAGTAGAGATATTACTAGGCAGAGCTTTTTAAATGTATAGCAAACCAAAACCTAATTTACAAAATTAATGTTCTGGGACCAGACTTGTAAAGTTCAACCTACATAAATTCTAATTATTATGTATATGAAATATGAAATATTTTTCAGCTTATATGTGCTGAAACTTTGCTTCTTTTACTGAATATTAATAGATTTTCAGTGTTACAGTCTAAAATATTACCAAAGATAATTATATCTTCTTTTTACTAGTTTTCTAACTAATTAACTGCTAATTTCTTCACAGCATTCTCCCATTTTTAATGTGGATTCTTAGCACTGAGAGGATTGGGCCAGTTTTTTTTAGGCAAGGTAGTTATGCAGATTAATAGCAACCTTAATGGTATTTTAAGGCTTCTTACAGCCATTTCCCCAAAGCCTGCAACTTTAGTCTTAGTTTATGTGGCCGTTTCTGTGAAGATTAATGTAGCAGAAGAATTTTGTTAAAATGCACAGATGCAAATGTAGATCATGTGATCTCTGTTACCCACCTTATTGCTTATTTGGCTAAATTCCGATACTATTTCATATGATAGACTATCCCTTGTGTAATATTTGTCTGCTACAATGTCAGTTTTTTAAATTAAGTTTTTTAGTTGGGTGTTTTTCTATTTAGTAATTGAGTCAATTTGTATGTCAAATACTTTAATGTTTTTGTTTATGACTTTTTTTAATATGGCATATTTTATAGCACCTTTATATTCATACTAAATTTAGAATAAACATTTTTAAAAATGGTTTCTTTGTCTTTTTAACGGTAAAATGAAAATGCAGTGCAAGATGTGCACATGTGAATAGGAACTTTTGAACTTTATGCTAGACATCTAATTTGAAAAGCATTTAGGATTTATATAGTAGTAATAAATATTTTCATTAACAAAAATGTTGCATACCACACTGGCAGCACGGTTTGAAAGAATTTGAGAAATCCCACAAGGTTCCTTTAAAGGGTCAATATTGTTGATAGATTTGAGGCTACTGTAAAGCTGCTATCCTGATCTCATACATATCTTTTTGCCACTTCTGAATATTAATTAATTATGACATCCCAAGACACCCTCCCACAAGCTCCAACCCTGTGCTGCCTGCAAAGTCATTGTCAGAGGAGTATTTCTGGATAGAGGATTCAGGACATTTTCTCTAATGTCTTTTCACCATTTCTTGTCATTGAAGAAAACCATTTCTATGGGATTCAGCCATTCAACAAACATTTTGTTCATATTTACTCTGTTAAATGCCTTGTTTTTGCATAGTGGGAGATATAAAAATTAATGACAGTGATCTCCAGAGAATCTTATACTCTCAAAAAATAAGAGAATGTGATGACAAGGCCCCTTAGCAAATTCTCCCTAGAAATGTATCTGTAGTGGTTTATTACTAATCGCAGGGAGGGGGACCACACACCATGGAGAAGAGTAGAACATCTCAGTAAGAAAGTGTCAGAAAGTTCTCCTTATTAGATTAGGGGAAAGTTTAAGAGTGCAGGGCATTGCTCTGGATGGGATGCTATCAGGAAGTGGGAATGTGTTATGTTTAATTGGATATTTTGGTAAATCTTGCTGAGACGGAGGGAAGACTGGTTCAAGGCTGAAGTTGTAATTGGGGAAGAAACATCAGTCACTCAGGTTAGCTAAGATGAGTGAATGTTTGGTCATTTTTGAGGTTGGACAACATTCATGTTTTTGTGGTGTTCAGATGTGATTACAGAGTGGTGATGATCTTGTCTTGATCCCTCACGGTCACAGAGTGGCCTTGTCTGATGTTGATGTTCTGTGAGATTGTTTATGTTTAACAGAGGACAACATGCCCCAGCCATAAGGCCAGGCCAGGTTTTGGACACCAGAATTAATTTCCAGCTGCTCAGTCAGCATAGACAGATGTTCATAAATCCAGGGAGATGGGGTGAGGAACCTTTTCATGGTGGAAGGCTGCATTAATTTACTTGTAATCAAATAGGGCTGCATTCCATAAACATTAATTAGATACACTTAAAAATGCAGATTATTTTGTAAAAATATGACTATGGTGTACTTAATGATTTAGAAAAATGAAAACTGTTCATTTTAAAGTTAACTAACCTTTTGATGACTATTACTATATCTGCTTTTTGTTGGAAAGCAGTTAAATAATTGCTGTGTTGTTGGGATTCACATGTGAGACTTAAGTCCATCCTGAGAATCATAGCTGAGGGAAAACAAAAGCAAGAGATGGTAGAACCCAGCTCCCTCCATCTCTGAGCAGGGTTCTAAAGGACTTTGCCTGTCTAGTTGGGATTTACTAAATGTTTTACCCTCTCAATGGCATCTAAGTTGGTAGGTAGTCAGTGTCTTCTGGTGGATTGAGTATTTGGCATTTGGAATAAGTTGAGGCTTTGTCTTTTATGCCATCAGTTTGGTCCTACCGAAATTATAAGAAAAATTGGTCAGAGTTTTTCTCTGAGGTATTTTACTCCCACATTTTGGGGTCAAGTTGTGGGAAAGGTAATCTCAGTCCTAGCTCTCAAAGTAGAGGCAACAAATATATGTAACTTTTAAAGAAGTGTGTCTGTAAAGGAAACTTCTATTGTTTAAGAGGGTATTAGGATCAGAACTGACTTGGAAATACTGAGACAGGTTAGCAGTTCCTTAAAAATACTTTGATATTTGGCTTGGCACCCGTAGGTCAGTGATTAGAGCGCCGGCCACATACACTGGGCTGGCGGGTTCCAACTGGCCCGGTCCTGCTAAGCAACAATGACAACTACAACAACAACAAAAAAAGTAGCTGGGCGTTGTGGTGGGAGCTTGTAGTCCCAGCTATGTGGGAGGCTGAGGCAAGAGAATCGCCTAAGCCCCAGAGTTTGAGGTTGCTGTGAGCTGTGATGTCATAGTACTCTACTGAGGGCAACATAGTGAGACCCTGTCTCAAAAAAAAAACCTGTAATATTTAATTATACACCTTGTATTCACATTTTAAGTATGTTTGTTCTATGGTAGATGAGTAGTACTATTTTATAAAATAAAAAGAATGTACCCAGAGCCACCTATTCAAGGACTCTTTCATTAATAGATGCATGAGCAATGCATGACCCTCTTTGTACTTTCCTAGGAGACAGATGGGTTAGGTAAGCCCTGGTTTTCTTCTTGGGTATACAATGGTTATAGAGTATTCCCCTGTTTAGCCTTAGGTGATTGTAACGCTGTGAATGCAGAGATGTTTCAGATAAAAACAATATAGTTTTTAGGCTATAGTTTATGGTAAAACAGGCAGATACTGGTTATGATGCTGAGTCACTTTACAATCTGCTATCTCTTATCAAAAGTTTAATTTAGGGAAGCAATAGTTCCTGATTAGGGAAATGAAAAGTCATGTTATTGATTTAGTGGGTCCCAATTAAGTTATAGAAAGCAAAATAGTTACATGACAATTAGTGAAAGCAAGGTATAGCAATAGATGATTTTTCACTTTTGAAAATTTTGATGCTTAACAAAATTTCTACCGTCTTTTAAAGCATTTTCCATTTCATAACTTTAGTTATACAAAATTTTCCATTTTCCATTTTCATAACTTTAGTTATACAAAATATTATACTTTATCAATTAAAAAAAATTTACCTTTAAAAAATATCTTTGATAGGCTTAGTGCCGGTAGCTCAGCGGCTAGGGTGCCAGCCACATACACTGGAGCTAGTGGGTTTGAACCAGCCCAAACCAGCCAAACCACAATGACAATTACAACAAAAGAGTAGCAGAGCATTGTGTTGGGCGCCTGAGGTCCCAGCTACTTGGGAGGCTTGAGGTAAGAGAATCGTTTGGGCCCAAGAGTTGGAGGTTGTGAGCCATGACACTATGGCACTCTACTGAGAATGACATAATGAGACTTTGTCTCAAAAAAACAAAACAAAACAAACAAACAAACAAAAAAAACTTTGATAAATACAAAAGTGTATGTTTAACTTTCAGGTAAGTTTTGAAGCCTAATGATTAATGAACATCCATTTAACCAGATGGCCAAGCCTTAGACTATTACTAATAATTAGCCTATGAGTTCCTCCCCTAGTGTAAAATCTTTCTTCCAGAAAAATGTTGATAGCAACTCAATTTCTAACAGCAAAAAACTAGAACAATCCTAATTTTCATTAGTGTGAGAGGGATAATTTATGGTTTATCCATTCAATAAAATATTATACAATATTATAAATAATAAGGTGAGCAACGTGCAATAACATGGATGAAATTTGGAAGCTTGATGTTACATGGAAAAAAAGTTTCAAGAGACTACATACAATATGTTTCTTTTTATAAAGTCCACCAAATCAAATAATACATTGGTCATGTATGTTGGTAAGTTACTTTAAAAAGTAAAGCATATTTAATAACTTAAAGTAATAAATGGATTGCTATTTGATTTGCTCATCTGAGTATTTTAGGTTCTGTGTTCTGTAGACCATTTAAGGAAATCAGTAGAATATGCCATGAAAAATTAAGGGTAGCTAGTATGCTGGCCTTGAGGTCAAATATAAATGTGATTGAGTGTATTCATGACTCTATATTTCTCAAAAATTATTTTCACTAAATTATCCTTTAATATTTTTCTTCTAACATAAATATGGCAAAAATATATGGATTTTGCAATTTCTGTTGTCATTATCCATTATGACTTTTAAGACCTCCCCCACCTCCATTCCAGTGACGAGAGTCCTTGATCTATAGATCATGAACTCCCTAGAGTTTACAAAGGCAGGCTTGAGACAGTTCTTGAACCCTCTAAAAATGTGTATGAAATTGGTCTGATGTTTTCAGAATAAGGTGTTAGAGATTTTATGGTACTCTAAAGGAATCATGTTAAAAAAGAATAAGAACCTGTGTTCTAAAATTAGCATGAGCAAAAGTTTATTTCTCTTGTGAAAAATTGATTTGCTTCCTTACAACAGATACTAAGAATTTATTACTCATCAAAATGCTCTTCTTAGTTACTAAGAAGCTTAGAGTCCAGTAAGGTGCTTATTCATAATAACTAAATTTGACCTGAAGTCTGGCTTATCCAGACTTCTTCCTTTTTTCTTTTTGTGAATTCTTTTAAAATCCTATTCTTATAGAACATATATTGAGTTTTGTATGGGTCTTACTTTAACCTATTCTAATGTGTAAATAATAATGATCAGATAATTAAAACAATTACCATTATTTTAGAATCAAATTATAAAGAAGAAAATAATTTTAAGTTTACATACTAATTAAAGAAGGTATTATTTTAATTGTCTTTCTGAGCTTGGCTTAGAGACTCATTCTAAGCTGATCATTACAGCTTGTTTGATAGAATCACAATCTGAATGTTGGCCAGAAACCCACTCTAATCCCTCTCTGACCTAGTGCTGCTTTGCTTTCATGGCTCACATTCCTTTTCAGTTTCAACTGGGCATATCTTTGTCTGCTGGGGAAGTTGAACCAAGCTCCTTGCCCTTTCTTCTCCTTTGCGTGTTCATGTGTTCACAAATTCATTCCTGTCATTTCTTCATCTGTAGAACAAGGCAGGAAAGTGCCCCCAAGAGGGAGTTCAACCCTAAATGAGACACAGATGCATTAAAAGAGAAATAAAAGGTGTACAGAAAACCATAGAGACAAAAGGAAGGGGAAGAAAAATAGTTTAAAATGTGAGTGGAAAAGGCAGATGAGTTTTTAATCAACATCAGAAAAGGAGATATAGGAATAAACAGATGACTCCGTAGGTAAAAATTAAAAAAATTAGATAAGCTAATGTTCATGGAAAACAAATAAAGTGAGAAATTAGAATAAGAAAGGGAATTGATGAGCAGACCAATAATATTATAGCCTGAATTAGTTGAGGAAAGACTACATGAGGATCCTGTGCTGAGTACGGAAATAAGTCAGACAAAGTTCATGACTCCATGTTTATACTATTTTAACTACATCTAAAAACCAGTGTGATGAAAATGTGTCAAACAGTCTATAAAACCAGTGTATAGTGCCCATGATCGCATTAATGTACACAGCTATGATTTAATAATAAAAAAAAAGAATCTCCTTATATAAGTCCATTAGCACTCCTGAGTGCCCAGGTGCATTGCCAATGACAGTATTATTTTGAAAGGAATCTTTTTTTTTTCTTTGCAGCAGGTCTCAATAGTGGTTTTGGAATATTCAGTAAACCATGCTATAAAAAACAAACAAACAAAAAATAACAGCCTTAGCAATACAAACCATCTCCTTCGCCTGTGCACACTGCATGAGCCTTTAATAAAAAATTGCACTTTGGTTTTAGAAGCACAATTTAGAAGGATGTGGAAATGTTATAGGCTAAAAAAGATATAATAAAGATGATTTAAGCCTTGAGTAATAGGGTAGTTGAGGAGAAATAAACAGAATTAGGACGATTTATCTTAGCCAAATAAAATTTAATATTGCCCTAATATAGTAAGTTTTCCAATGCAAAGAGTGCTCATGTGCAGATCAGATTTTCTGTATCTCCATTAAGGCCAACATAAGTAGAAACTGACTTTAACTGGAGAAAAGTGAACTAGGTGAAAACTACAAAAAGAACGTTCTAAATGTTAGGGTTTTTTAACATTGGCAATGGAACACCCAAGGAAGATTTTAAAAAAACAAACACACAAAAAAAAGTTCTCCAATTTTTAGAAATGATTTAGCAGGGCTAGATTTGCTGTAGCTCTGCCTGAAGATAGGAGCCTATGCTAGACTCTATCTCTATGCCATTGTGGTTGTGAGAGATTTGTACATTGGTGGCATGTCCTTGGCACAATGGACACAGAGACTATTGAAAAAGCTGTAAGCATGCGTCTCTTTCATGGTTCTTGTAGCATGACATAATTCATGAGAAGTCTAAAATAGTTGTACTTTGCCAACTATTAAAAAGATCATATTTAACTTTTCAAAAAAATAAAAAAATAAAAACCCTATCCCTAAAGCTTTTTGCTTCTATGTTCTATAAACACTTATACTAAGGAGACTATCACCAGATGCATGACTTGAAAGTCTCCTCTACTTTACTGTTGGGTCCATAGTGAAGAAAAAAGAAGTGCTGATCATTGTCATTGAAAGTGAAGCAAACCCATTTCTTCCCTCATTCTCCCATCTTTATATCGTCCAAAGCATCTATTACACTTCGCTGTTCCTTGTCTGTCACAATGTAAAAATAAAACAACCCCCCAAATACCTATACCTATTGATGGTATAGACAGTGAAACCAAGTAAGAGATTTTCAGGGACCTAAAAATGAATTGAGGTAAAGCAAGGTAATAGTGATATCAAAAAATCTTTCTCATTTGCTAACGGAAAATTGACTGTATAGGTAGAACAAAAGACTTATGTAGGGAATTAGAGTAAATTAATAGCTTTACTTGTCTCTGAGTGATTCAGAAAGTCTTACAAAGAAAACACTGATCTGGGTATGCCTGACATTCTTCACTATGGCGAACCTGAAATGCATGCTCTATGTTGATTTAATAATCAAAGAAATGTTATGTTAATAATAATAAAAGCAACTTTTAAACTGCTGGTATGTTCACATGTAGAATATGAAATTGCTTTTTGATGAGTTAAAGGAAGAAATAATTGAACATAGATTCGGGACAAGATTTATGTAAGTTTCTGTACATTTCCAGTGCAGGCGTCCAATTAAGGATGGAGCTCACTCAACTCATCTAACTTACCTCTATTTACATTTACAGTTAAGTAGATGGATATTTGTGTTGTAAAGTCATTTCCCGAATAGAACACTGTTTCTTCTTTTCAAAGAAATGTTATCAACTTGTTTGACTTTGAAAGTAATATCACAGAAGCTAATTTTCCTCAAATCCAAAGGAAGAACATGTCCTAGGAATCTTTGCTCAACAGCTCTGGGAGCATAAGGTATTTTAAAAAGTAATTTGTATTAACATTTCTAACTGCATTGTTGCATATTGACAAATCATTGAGCACATTGAGTGGTTTATTTTTGTGCTAGGGGTATCATGGAAAAAAATGATCCCAACTTATTTTTTAAATCTATATTTTCAGTTACCCATTTGACATATTTTAGCCACTTTAGGCTGCTGTGATTTTACAGAACTCTAAAGAAATAAAGTGTAAATAATGAATGTTTTAGTTTGATCCAACAGAAAGTAATTATATTTATTAAAGGCAAATCTAGTAATTGCCTCACTACATTCTTGGAGCTTAGCTTATCCAGTGGATCTCAGGCACTGATGAAAGAGGGAAGCAAAATATCCTTATTAGTGAAGGATTTATCATGGAAAGAGATTTTGTCTAAGCAAACAAGAAAACTTTGTTTCTTTTTAAGCTGCTAATCTATTTTCAGAAATAAAATATTTGTTCAAACATTTTAAAAAGAACAGACAGCTCTCCCAATACCTGTTGCTTTTCTGTTTAGACACTTGTCCTGGAATAGAAAACTGAAATTAAATAATTTTGTGTGGAACTTAAAGGTAATGGTGACTCTCTAGGAAAAAAAAAAAAGTCAGATGGAAAGAAAGAAAATAGAATGAGGATCAAACGGAGGAGAATAAGCACAAGAATAAAGGAGAAAAGAAAAGAATTCATATCACAAAGGAAAAGTGGCAGTTGTCAAACAATCTCTGTGAATGTTCATCTAAGTCGAAACCATAGAAACAGACATTCAAAATAGAAACCATAGAAAGAGACATTCACCTGCTCACTATTTATTTTTAGGTAGTTGTTGCAACACAAAAACTCAGTACCTCCTTAGTGTAGTCACCGGTATTGGGGGAAAAAAAATCAGTACTGTGGGGATTAGGGAAAACATTTCATAACAACTCTACTAAGAGGCCAGTGAGTTGAAAGTTTACTTTTAAGGAATAGCTATATGAATTATACGACAATTTTTCTTGTTTCTTCCTTTTTTGATTCAGGCATTTGTTACATTTAATCCAAATTTACTATCTATCATGCACTTAGCAAGTCAATTCTATTAGCAGATTATAATTTAAAACAGAATTTTCAATCAGTGTTATTCAGTTGAAGTTTCTAAAAGTAGGTCTTTGATGAATGGGAAGAAGTAAGTGGTTGTGGTTCTGTTGGGATAGAATAAGAATGGTAGCAAGTTTAGAATGTGCGTGGTACTTAAGCATTCCGTGAGGTGAGTTCAACTGAAATTGGATATATAGGTATTGATTTTTTTTATAAAAATTTTTGACCTCTCTTAAGTTCACCATTATAAATTAAATTCTGGTTAGTAAATAATTAAATTATTTTTCAGAACAAATTCCTTCTTGGAAGGCCAAGCAGCAGGAAACAAATAAAGTCAATATTCTTAACGCTTAAAAACAAGACTGGACTTCACTGCCCTTCTGACATTTGCACATCAATCTCCTTCATTATATGGCAAGAGTCTTTGAAAAGGTTGTTTGTACTTAGGGTCTGCTTTCTTTCTTCTTTCTCTCAATTTTTTTTTTTTTTTTTTTTATACCATGGGAAATTTCAAACATTTACAAAAGTATAGAAAACAGTGTCCCCTGGTACCATCACTCAACTAGAAGAATTATCAACAAATGGCAATTTTGTATTATCCTTATTTTCTCCTTCCAACCCTTTTCCCCACCAACTGCTATGTTAATTTGAAGCAAATCCTAGACATCATAAAATTCTACTTGAAAATTCTCTTGTAGGTTCATCTAAAACACATACAATGCTTTTAACAAATAAGCAACCATAATTGCAATATAATAGTCACTCCTAAAAAATAAAATATCTGTAACATCGCCCATATTCAGTCAGTGTGAAACTTCTATGATCTTATGGTTTGTTTTTTATGACTTGTCTATTTGAACCTAAATTTTTGTGAATTTGTTTTGTGGTTTGTGAATCCAAATAAAGTTGATTCCTTACAATTCATTGATTTATCTTTTAAAATCTCATTTAGATGGGAGTGGTGACTCATGCCTGTGATCCTAGCACTCTGGGAGCCCAGGGCAGGTGGATCACCTGAGCTCCTGAGTTCTTGAGCAGGCTGAGCAGGAGCCAGACCCTATCTCTACTAAAAATAGAAAAACTAGCTGGGTTCTAATACCTGTGGTCTCAGCTATTTGGGAGGGTGAGGAAGGCTTGAGTCCAAGAGTTTGATGTTGCTGTGAGCTATAATGACACCAACGCACTCCACCCAGAGCACAGAGTGAGACTAAGTCACAAACAAACAAACTCTTTTATGTGGATTCTCCCTCCATGTTAGTTTCTTTGCAATTAATTTTTTTTGCCTATAGAGTTTCTCACCATCTGGATTTTGCTTATTTATCCCCTTTTGAAGTCATTGCAATTAGACTTGGAAAGGAAAATGAAAATCTCTGAACTGTTCTGCCCAGATATTCCTGATTCCTTATGCAAAAGAGAAGATCAAGCTGGAGGCTGAGTCAGTAACACCCCTTTCCATTAGCCACACCCCCTAAGAAAGGTAAACGCCCTCAGGCTCTGTGAAGGAGTGCACCCACAGATCATTTATCAGGAAATTCTTTCCTGGTCT
Organism: Loris lydekkerianus; assembly: GCA_963574355.1. Taxonomy (NCBI): domain Eukaryota; kingdom Metazoa; phylum Chordata; class Mammalia; order Primates; family Lorisidae; genus Loris; species Loris lydekkerianus. Next base: position 23,391 of record CAUYPK010037286.1, on the reverse strand, counting down.
CCCATGAGCAAGGGCATACTGGTTGTAGCTTTAGATATGTAGTGTATTCTACCTCCTAAAACTCAAGCTTGTTTGATTCCACATTGATGATATTGATTCTAAGCACATCTTCCCAGGTACAGAACAGAGAGTAGAGGAGATCAATTATTCCTCCAACCACCCAGAGACATCTGTGATTGATTCTGACTTGACTCCCTTTCTCTCAAATGTTTCTTCCAACATTCGTCTTATGTAAAATGTAGAGCTCCTGGATCTCACGAGAAATGTAACCGTTCGCCTCACTACCCATCACCTTCCTTTTTCTTTCTGTATGCCTCCCTCCTTAACTACTGACTTGCTAAATCCTTCCTTGGAAAAAACAGTCAGAAACAAGTCTGTGGCTTGTGTTTTTCCTGGGTGCGTCCTCAAACTTTGGCTTAACAAATCTCCATTGGTTGAGATCTTTGCCTCAGTCACTTATTTTGGGTTGTCAGACTTTTCCACCTTTCCAGGAAGATGCTTTTTATCAAAAGTCACCAAGAAGGCTGGGCTTAGTGGCTCACGCCTGTAATCCTAGCACTCTAGGAGGCTGAGGCAGATGGATTGCTTGAGCTTGGGAGGTCGAAACCAGCTTGAACAAAAGTGAGACCCTGTCTCTACTAAAAACAGAAAAACTGAGGCAAGAGGATAGCTTGAGCCCAAGAGTTGGAGATTGCTGTGAGCTATGACACCACAGCACTCTACCAAGGGTGACAGCTTGAGGCTCTGGGGTCTCAAAAAAAAAAAAAATAAAAAAAAAAAAATAAATAAAAAGCCACCAAGGAAACTACACATTTCCAAATTGTGAACCTATTTGTCAGTTCTTAGCCCTCATTTTAGTTATCTTATCAACCTTATTTTTTATTGATAAATAATAATTGTACGTGTTTATGAGGTACATGTGATCTTTGATATGAGCATTCACTATGTATGTATATATAATGACCAAATCAGGGTAATTAAAATTGATTATCTAGCCTCAGCATGGTGGCTCACGCCTGTGATCCTAGCCCTCTGGGATGAACTCTACCAGGGCGACAAACTGTGACTCTGTCTCAAAAAAAAAAAGTCTATTACCTAAAACATTTATCATTTATTTGATTTGGGATCATTTCAAATTCTCTCTTCTAATTATTTTGAAATATTCAATTAATCATTGTTAGCCATAGTGACCCTACTATTGTATGGGATGTCAGAACTTATTCTATCTAACCCTATGTTTGTACACGTTAACCCCGTCTTCATCCCGCCTCTCCTACCCTTCCCAGCCTCAGGTAACTGTTATCAACATTATCTAACAACCTTGATTACTCCATCATCATTCATATGCCTTCTTTAATTGAGCACCAGGTTAGCCACTCCCCGGTTAGCCACTCCCCGGTTTCCTCCTACCTCACTGGCTGAGAGACCCTTATTGTTGGTTTTTTCTTTCCTTCTGATGGCTTGTTGTTAGAAATTTCCAGATCTCTAACTTGGCCCTCTTTCACCTGCTCTCACTTTCTTACCCATATTGTTCAATTTGAGACATTTATATTCAGTGACCTGCTGGACAGCTCCATATTCACATGAAAGTTTCTAAATTCCAGACATTTCCAATAACTCCAAAACTGACCTACATTCCTCTCTGACCTGGTCCTACAAAATCTTCCCCAGCTGTGTCAATATCAAGTGTCTGTGCATTTGCACAGGCCAAGTATCTTGGAACCATTCTGACTCCCATTTTTCCTTTTATATTTCCCTACCAGTCAATCAGCACACTGTTTTGCCTCTTCCTTCAGCATTTATCTGCTAGTCAACCATCTCTCACCAGGCCCTGCTCCCATCTGGTCTAACCTGCCTTGATCTTTCAACATGGCTTAGCGTGACAGTCTCCTAACTGGCCTCTTTGGGGCAGCTCTTGCCTTAAATGCAGTCTGTGTTCAATACAACCGACAGAGTGGCCCTGCTAAAATGTCAAAAAATCAAAATAACTTCTCTGTTCAGAATTCTCCAGCATCTTCTATCTCACTTGGAGTTAACTCTTAAGTCTCTGTGCAGTGACTTACAAGGCCCTCATAAGCTCCCTTTTCTACCATTACCTCTCTGATTTCATTCCTTATTTCTCTCTCCTTTGCTTCCTTATTTTGGGGAGAAAAAAATTTTTTCTTAGTTGAAAATTCATTACATAACATGTTGTTTAGAGCCTAGAATTTGAATTTTATTGCTCAATATATTTGTAAGAAATAGGGAAAAAAAAAAACAACTGGCTGAAGTAGAATTTAAAAGCTGAAGAACTTTGTAAATAGTTGCATAGCTGTAATACTCTGTTCTACCCTGAACCACTGATCCTATAGGGTTAGGCCAAATTATCCCCAAATAATTAATTTTGATATTCAAGGAAAAGCATCTTTTTTGGTCCATGTATACATACATTAATCCTAAGAATATCGGTTAACATAGTTGGTTTTAAAGTCTGTCGATATTGTGGGAGTGACTATTATTTTACCTAATACTTTTGAATTGAAATGTAGCCTTTTAATTAGTTTGTGCTGATGTTTCATTTCTGTCTGGCATTTCAAACTGATTTCTGTTAATAAGTGGCTGCCAATGTTCCACTGTACAGTCTTGAGAATACAGTTTCTCACTCAAGGATGCTGAGGGTAAGAAAGGAGAAACTGAGAGTTGAAAAAAATAGTCTCTAGTATTTCTAACAATGAAATGCTGCTATTCATGAATAGATATCTAGATTTCAGTCCTAGGCATTGCAAATCCTTGATTGCATTTGTTTTATTTCGATCTTTAGAAACAAAATTTTTAATGAATCTAATCCAACATATACATGCCTAATAAGAGCTCTAAACCTAGACAAATAATGTGTGTCATTATTGTGGTGTCACCACACAAAATAACTCTCTGAATCTCAAAGATGTTTCACCTTCCCCCAAGAAATTAAACATAGCTGTGACATATAAATGAATATGTTTGCTGTGATGCTACTCGACATTTTCTTTGTAATTAACAGAACTTCTAATATTAACCAACATTCATTAGCATTGTAAAGTGTTTAAACATGGAGTGTATTAGCAACACCCAGCGGATTATGCACATTCATCAATGCACTTCATGTCTATTAAAGATTTCTCTTTGAATTTGTATTATTAAGCAAGTTCATTAAGCTTGCCATATGAATCTTTATTTTCCTGCTATACTCATTCTGTAGTATTCCTCTTTAGGATATTGTGACCTCCATGGTCTGTGTCCGCAGGGTTCAAAGAGGTGCCACCTCATGGTGAGAAGCTGATTGGAGGTGTGGTTCTGGGAGAAGTGAAGTTGCCTTCTGGTTTTAATTTTGGGTATGTCATATTTATATATATTTTTGGCACTTAATTGTATGTTAGGATGATGTTTTTGGATATTAATAAAAACATTCACCAAGTGATATAGGTATATATGACAAATATATTATGCAAATATATAAGTGGATTAATAAAATATGGTATATGTATCCATTGGGTATGCATATTAAAAGATGTGATCTGGTATCTTTTGTAACAATCTGGATGGATCTGGAGAATGTTCTTCTGAGTGAAATATCACAAGAATGGACAAACACCACATGTGCTCAATACCAGTTGGAACTAATTGATCTATGTGCATATATATATGAAAGTAAAAACTCACTGGAAATTAAGCAGTTGGGAATGGGGAAAAGGACATGAGTAAATTTATGCCTAATAGTAATGCACCCTAATGCACACTTTCTGTGTGAAGGACGGAAATACTTTGACTTTAAGCGTAAGAAAGCAAACTATGTAACTAAAACTTGTGTGCCCCCACAATATTCTGAAATTAAAAAACAAAAACAAATTTAAAAAGAGGATTTGCTTGTTTTATGTTACTGTAATAGCCACATTAAAAAAATTCAATTTCATTAGCCTTATAACACTCAGAAGGACCACAGATATTTTAAATTAGAGGGAGAAGTGTGGAAGATTATTTTGCAGAAATGAAAACATGAGGATCAAAAGCAAAGATAGTACTTTCGAGCAGCAATAAGACCTGGAAATAATGCTAATGAAGCAACTTACAAAGTACTTATATATTTCGGAAAAAAGAAAGCCATTTGGAGATGTAGAAATTGTGAAAGAATGCATTGTCCAAGTTGGAGGATGCTTAGACACCGATAACGTTTTAAAGTACGAACTACTGCCTCTTTCAAGGAGAGCCACAAGTGATCAGCAGCCTGGACTAGCCTTCAACCTGATGGAACAATTCCATGCAATCCTTCACCTGAGATTTGGAGGGGACAGACTTCCAAACTATGTCCATGTTAGGTGAGGGACTTTCATTATTGTCTCTTTTTAGATTGAGGAAGTTTTCTTTTAACTTTGGTAAGTGTTTTTGTTTTTAATCTTGAATAGATGTTGAATTTTTTCAAAGATTTTTCTGCATCTACTGAGCTGTTGAATATGGTTTTGCTTTTTTAGTCCATTAGTGAATTATAATTGATTTTCAAATATAAACCAGTCTTCTTCATGGGATAAATTCCACACAGTTGTGATATATTTTTGAGTAATTTGATTTACTAACATTTAAAGGATTTTTGCATGAGTGCTTATGAAGAGATATTCATTTGTAGTTTTATTTTCTTGAAATGTCTCTGATTTTGGTATCAGGGTAATTCTGGCCTCATAAAATGAATCAAAAAATACCTTTTTTTTCCTGTATTTTCTGAAAGAGTTTATGTGTAAGACTGATACTATTTTTTCCTGAAATTTTGGTAGAATTCACTTGTGAAGCCCTGGGGAATGGAGTTTTCTTTCTGAGGTTTTATTTATTTATTTAATTATTTATTCTCTTTCTTATTTTTTTGACTCAGAGTCTCACTTTGTTGCTTAGGCTAGAGTGCCATGGCCTCAGCCTAGCTCAGCAACCTCAAACTTCTGGGCTCAAGTGGTCCTCCTGCCTCAGCCTCCTGAGTAGTTGGGACTATAGGTGTGTGCCTCAACACCTGGCTAATTTTTTTTTCTATTTTTAGTAGCGATAGGCTCTCTCTCAGCTCAGGCTGGTCTTGAGCTCCTGAGCTCAAGCAATCCTCTTGTCCCCATAGAGTGCTAGGATTGCAGGCGTGAACCACTGTACCCAGCCTGTGAGAAGGTTTTAAATTATACATAACAATTTCTTCAACAGATGTGTAATTATTAAGATTTTCTGTTTCTCTTTGTGTTACTTTGGGCAAGATAGATGTATTTATTAAGAAACATGTCAATTTCACCTAACTCGTGAAATTTATAGGCATATAGTTGTTAGCAATATTCCTTTATTATTATTGTAATGTCTGTGGATATATATATATATATATATATTTTTTTTTTTTTTTTTGAGACAGAGTCTTAGTATGTTGCCCTTGGTAGAGTGCTGTGGCATCACAGCTCACAGCAACCTCAAACTCTTGGGCTTAAGCGATTCTCTTGCCTCAGCCTCCCAAGTAGCTGGGACTACCACCAATGTATTGGCCCTGCTTATTGGCTGTATGACAAGTCATGCAATTTCTTAGCTGGGTGCAGAGGCTCATGCCTGTCTGTAATCCCAGCACTCTGGGAGGCTGAGGTGGGTGGATTGCTTGAGCTCAGGAGTTCAAGACCAGCCTGAGTAGAGCAAGACCCTGTCTCTACTAAAAATAATAATAAAGAATATTACCAAGTGTGGTGGCTTGCGTCTGTAATCCCAGCTATTTGGGAGGCTGAGGCAGGAGGATTACTTGACCCTAGGAGTTTATGGTTACTGTGAGCCAGGCCGAGGCCATGGCACTTTAGCAGGGGCAACAGAGTGAGACTCTGTCTCAAAAAAAAAATTTTTTTTTTTTCAGTTTTTCTCCTTTCTAGTTCCCTCCTCCACAAGATGAGGGATTTGGAAGCAAAGCAGATGCCTATGGCGGATTTGCAGTGAGTAGGAGCCCAAACCTCAGGTGACGGCACTGTGAATTACAAGGGGCAATCCCAATGTTATTCTTTTGGTAATTGTTGTTGTTGTCATCTTCCTCACAGGTTTGTGGTCACCTGATTGGCCATGAGGTGACTCATCTTTGGTAAAACCTGGATTGTTTCTTCATTCTCTGTTCTCTGTACAAAACTTCCCATGGGCCCCTCCATATTCTTGTCCTACTTCTTGGAAGTATTTGCTAAGCCTCAACTTTTAACTCTAACATCCTCAAGTGCTTCTTTGTTCATTCATTCATGCATTCATTCTACAGTATCGAGGTTTATTTAATACCAGGTGCTGTGGTCGTCTCTGGGAATTGCAACAATAGGCTAAAAGAATTTCTGCTCTCTTGAGCTTACAAGTAGGATAGGAAGGTAGAAATTAATCAACTAATAGCAAAAACCAAGTAAATCAAGGAATGGGAAATAAAAGCAGACTCACTTATTCTGGAAAAGAAGGCTTTCCAACCATAGCCCCTTTGCATTGCAATCCAGACGAAAAACAGGGAGGGAGAGGAAAATTCTCTTGTGTGATGAATCTACCATCACTCCCCTTTTCAGGAATCTGCTTTTCAGGCCTACTTGGGGTCTGCCTTCGAAGGCTTTAGGGCCTATTTTTCCTGTGCCCTTATTCCAGCAGGTCTTTCAAGTCTAATGCTAAAAAATTCTTCCCTGGGTCACAGATTTATTATATTCTGTGTAGGTCTGACAATTAAGTTCACAAACTCATCCTAGAAAAAGTGCTACATGCCTCAGTGCTGAATATCACTATGGTCACTTCTGAAGTTCTCCCTTTTGGAAGCTATGCACTGATGCCAGTGCCTAGACCACCCTTCAAAGCAATTTTGGAACTCCTTTTCTAGAATGGTCATCAGTGTTGTTGTATGGCACACAAAAACACACAACAGTGAACACCACTTAGCAATATACCACCACATGTCCACATGAACACAGCTGTGGGGCTAGGAGAGGTGGCTCGCACCTGTAATCCCAGAACTCTGGGAGGCCAAGATGGGTGGATTGCTTGAGGTCAAGAATTTGAGACCAGCCTGAGCAAGAGTAAGACCCTGTCTCTAAAAAATAGTTGGGTGTTTTGGTGGGCACCTGTAGTCCCAGCTACTCAGGAGGTTGAAACAAGAGGATCACTTGAGCCCCTGAATTTGGGGTTGCAGTGAGCTAGGATGCCACGGCACTCTACTGAGGGCGACAAAGTGAGACTCTGTCTAAAACAAAACAAAATAAACCAACTAACCAACCAAACAACAAACCCCACGGCTGGGAGAGACTGATATACCAAAGTTATGAAACTTTAACGAGTTGCTTGTACAGCTCTGCAGTGTGAGAGCACAGCAGCAAGCTGGCAAACTAAATTGTCATACCTCATGCAACGATAGCTCCAAAGGTTGTTGCAGAAAAAGAGTTCTAAAATTGCTTTTCAGCTTGGTCTAGGCACTGGTGTCAGGGCATAGCTTCCCAAAGGGAATACTTTGAAGATGACTGTAACAAGAATCAGAAATGGGGTATGTGACACTTTTTCTAGGATGAGTTCATAAGCTTAATTGTCAGACCTTGCATTTCACTATTTTATTGTTTTCCAATTAACCTCAGGCAAAGAGCATGGTATTCGGTATTCTAGTACCTAGAAAAGCCTTTGTGTCCAAAATTGTGGAATGAAATGTTATTGCAATTTGCTATAGTTAAGGCAGCCAGCCATGGAGGCAGCGCATATTTGTGTGTAAACAGTTTACTTGCTATTTACAAATAATATTTACAATGCATACCTTTAGAACTTTTCCTTTTATGAAGACACTTTGTAAGAGAGCATATACTTTAGCATAGTTAAAGAAAGTCATACTTTTAATAAACTGCATTATTTAAAACCTGAGTATAACTGGAAGGAACTCTGCCCTTCACCCTTATGAAGGCAGGACGTGGAAGCGGTCCGGACAGGGAGCAGATGCTTGGTTCTGTTGCTACCCTCTGCTGTAAATAACGGTGTGAGAGGATTTGATGTGCTCAAGAAAATTCTGTTCTCAAAGCTCTGGCTTTTTATGCTGTGAGAACCAAGAGCTGGAGTAGATGGGCCTTCAGTGAGCAGAACGTTTAATGAGTGTTGGACTATACAAAAGGAGATCTAAGTTTATAGAAGTTTGGAGTGAGGGAGGGTGGAAAACCAAGCTACTTTGCATACAAAAGCAAGTGGCAATTTTGTTATAAAAGGAGGAGAAAGGTGACAAAAAGGACCTTAGCAACCTGCCAGTGGACCTTGAATGCAGGGAAAATGTTGGGAAATTCCCTCTTCAGGAGAAAGGGCATTGCATTTCTAAGAGCGATATGTGTTTGAATTTGTTTTCTGTTCCGGATATACTTAAAGCTTTGCTTTTCACAAACGTTGCACAACACTGGCTTTGTAATGTTCTGGGTGGGTTGAAACTAAGCGAGTTGGGTGGCAGAATGGAGCAGAGGGACTGAAGGGTGAGTTAGGCCTGGGAGCAGAAGAGGAAGTTCCTTCCACATACAGGCCCTGTGCTTTGCAAAATGAAGTGCCTGGGTTCCCTGCTTCTGACTCTCCTGGTGCCCTTGGGAGCTCACAGCTAGCTCAGACCTTCTTGGAATGTCTGTCTTGTGCTCACTCTTCCTGGGACTGTGTTCAGAAACTGGAGTTTGGGAGCTGAGGCCCTAGAGGAAGTTCATCTTTAGGTGGCACTGGTGTGTGCTGGGGAGGAGGGGAGGGCGGGCGACTTCTTTTCTCCCCATTAGCAGTGCGACTGCCTTTTGCTCTAACATTAAGTAAAAACAAGCAGGGAACTCATTTTTAGATTTCAGAAAAATCCAAAGGCACTGATAGAGCCTTCCTTTTGTTTCCTGACAAATAGCTTATTGACACCAAAAACAAAAGGTGTGTTTTCTGGCAGCTGTTTCTAGCTTTCCTTTTGAGGAGAACCGGCTGCCCTGTGGACGTGTTTGACTTCTACTATTTCAAAGTCCAGTGGGTGGCATTTACGTGGTTATACACCTTCGGTTATTATGATGTTATTACTGGTAATTATTAATGATAGCAATGGTTAGCAAGTATCTGGGTGCACAAGACCAAATTATTTTAAAAAAAAGAAAAAAGAAAAAAGGAACGTGCAAAAGAAAAAAGGAACGTGCATACCTCTTCTGACCTTTAACAGCCTATATCTCACAGCTTTGCTCCCTCAGGTACTTTGTTCAATTTAACCCCCAAAGAGCAACACAACTAGGACACATCTGTACATACCTGAAGTAGCTGCAGCTACACACATGTACACATATCCCCTCATTCACATATATGTGTGTCTCTGTGCCATGTATACATTAAGATTAGACAGTAGAGTTAAAAATTTTTTTTTATTGCTACCCAATAAATGTGCATGCTTTCAGGGTACATGTGATAATTTGATGCATTCATATGACATGCAAGGATTAAATCAGGACAACTGAGCTATCTATCACCTTCAATATTTATCTTTTCTTTATGCCAGGAACAGTTGAATTATTCTCTTCTAGCTGATTTGACATGTTCAATAGGTTAATGTTAACAATAGTCACCCTACTAGACAGTAGAGATTTTGCTCTGCCGGGTGTGTTTGCCAAAAATGAAAGACGATTTCATTTAAGTGTTTTAGTTTTAGTATGGATTCAAACAGTATCTATGAAAAAAATCAAATCTTAATTATTTCTTGTAATGAAAAATATTTCTTTTTATATATAGTTGTTTTCATAAAACATCACTTTTCCTTTTAAATGGTTATTCTACCTTTTTCCTTGGCTAAAGAACTGTAACTCCCAATATCCTTGGAGGATGCTTGTAGCTTCTGCTGTTTTGCATTTCCGTACGTATCAGTGATAGAAACTAGTGAAGCTGATGGGCATTGTTCTTTTCTTTTCTTTTTTCTCTTCCCTTCTCTTCTCTTCTCTTCTCTTCTCTTCTCTTCTCTTCTCTTCTCTTCTCTTCTCTTCTCTTCTCTTCTCTTCTCTTCCTCTTCCTTCCTTCCTTCCTTCCTTCTTTTTTTTTTTTTTTTTAGACAAGAGTCTCACTGTTGCCCCAAGCCAGAGTGCAGTGGTATCATCACAGCTCATAACAACCTCAAACTCTTGGACTTGAGCAGTCCTCTGGCCTCAGCCTCCCAAGTAGCTGGGACCACAGCCATGCACCACTATACCTGTCTGGTTTTTCTATTTTTAGTAGAGGTGGGGGGGTCTCTCTCTTGCTCAGACTGGTCTCTAACGTCTGAGCTCAAAGCAATACAGATGCCTTGACCTTCCAGAGTGTTAGGATCACAGGTGTGAGCTACTGTGACTGGCTTGTTTATTTTATTTTATTTATTTATTTATTTATTTATTTATTTATTTATTTATTTATTTTTTGCAGTTTTGGCCGAGGCTGGATTTGAACCTGCCACCTCCAGCATATGAGGCCAGCGCCCTACTCCTTTGAGCCACAGGTGCTGCCCATAGAACTTGGCCAACCTGCTGTCGGGAAATCTAGATACTGGCTTCAGTCCTAAAATAGAGTGTGATTCTCACTCCTTTCCTCCTCTCAAAGATTATATGCAGTTTTTCACCATAGCTCTCTTTATTTTGCAGATTTCTTTGATCTTAGAAGCACACAGGAAAACCCTCTGGAATTCCACCTGTCACACACTCCTGCCTACTATGAGTAATTTGAAAAATGCATTCTTCCTCCTCTCTTTCTTCCATTTTTCTACTTTGTTATCTATCACATTTGAACATATAGTATAATTCATTTATTTATTTTATTTATAATTTGGCTTTTTTCTATTAGCATGTGAGCTCCATGAAGAGAAAGATTTTTGTTTGTTTATTTATTTTGTTGCTAAGTGAAGTGAACTGAATGGTGTTTGGTACACAGTAGGTGATCAATAAGCAATTGTTGAATGAAAAGTGAACGATGAATAATTGCACAGTGGTAAGTTGTGGTTTAGGCTTTATCATCAGATCTTATTAGTTTATCTCTCCCTTGATATTACAAGACTCTCAAAAGAAATGTACCATATGCTTCTTTTGCTTTTTCATCTTTTCTTTATATAGTAAGTATTTTTAAATGAAGTTAGACAAGTTAAATTTAACAGATTTTTATTGGGTAAAGATTCTCCAATTGAGCAGGCCCAGATCCAGAATAGATTCGGAGAGACTCTGGTGCTGCCACATGGTCAGAGAGAATTTATGGACAGAAAAAGGAAAGTGAAGCACAGAAAACAGAAGTGAGGTTTGGAGAGAAACAGCCAGATTGATTAGATGTCAGTGTTTGCCTTCTTGAAACACATTTTGAAAACATAGTTGCCTGTGATTGGCCAAAACTTGGTGACTGGTACCAGAATAGGTTTGCAATGTGTTTACACATCCAATTTGCTTACAGTTCACTAAGTATGAAGAAAGCTTTTGCCCGAGCTTAACATATATAAGGAGGCAGCCTGAGGCTAAACAATTTCACATTACTATGAAATTAATGTTACTAACCTATTTCATCATATAAAGCCCTTAGAAGAGTATATAATTATTAACCCATAGGTAATAAGAAGATTAAGGTACCTTCAAGATATTTACAATATTTCATTTGGGATAAAAGATTTCATGAAGTGAAGTGAGGCCATAGGGCATCAGTTAGTGATCAAATGGTAAGTACCATGGCTGGAACTTAGATGTAAGCTCCTCATTTTGCTGGTGTTTATTCTGAAGGTGGGTGTGTGTGCTTTATCAGCCATAAAATATTTTAAATTTGCCTCTACTATAGGTAAACAGAAGACAGATGCTCCCCTTTTATTCTTTTTGTAAGAGAAACCTTAATCTAGGACACGCAAACTGGGCGGCTAATTCCAAAGGATGACATTATTGGCCCATCTTGAGATGGGACACCCACTGTTAGCTGATTCAACATTTGGTTATGATCTTTTTCATGAAGGTAAATCTCAAGGAACAAGATATCTTGTACATCATTAAAAAACACTCAGCTCACACCTATAATCCTAGCTCTGGGAGGTTGAGGGGGGAGGATCTCTTGAGCTCAGGAGTTTGAGACCAGACAGAACAAGAGTGAGACCTTGTCTGTACTAAAAATAGAAAAATTAGCCAGGCGTGGTGGAAGGTGCCATAGTCCCAGCTACTCTGGAGGCTGAGGCAGGAGGATTCCTTGAACCCAGGAGGTTGAGCTGAGGCCAAGATATTCTAGCCTGGGGCAACAGAGTGAGACTCCATCTCAAACAAACAAACAACAACAACAACAACAAAACCCAGTAATTCAAATCAGGTAGGATGACATAATATATCATTCATGACACTGGGAATTAAAATTATTTACAATAAAGTAAATTAAAAAATGTCTTTTATTTTTTTCTTCTTGGGTTGAGAAAGGAAATTGTTTATGGGAGGAGATAACTAGTTTTTTTGTCAGGTGATGATGATGGTGTTGGTGTAGAAAATCAAGGGAGGCAGTCATTTCTGAAATTAGTGCTCTCTATAATCTTTAAGAAGTATACTATTGGTCTGGCATGGGGGCTCATGCATTCTGAGAGCCAAGGCAGGAGAATTGCCTAAAATCAGGAGTTCAAGACCTTATTTCTACCAAAAATAGAAAAAATTAGCAGAGCATTGTGGTTAGTGCCTATAATCCCAGCTATTTGGAAGGCTAAGGCAGGAGGATACCTTGACCCCAGGAGTTTGAGGTTGCTAGGAGATATGATGATGCCACTGCACTCTAGCCAGGGCAGCAGAGAGAGAATCTGTCTCAAAAGGGGGGAAAAAAATAAAAAGTATAGCGCTGCTCAAAAGCTCATCCATATAAAAAATAAAAATGAGTTGAACATTTTCAGTGTTTTGTGAAGGAAGATATTTTCCCGGGCATCATAAGGATGTGACAAAGATAAAAACTAATGATTACCTTTCAACTTTAACCCCCTTAGTCTAATTTCTAGGAAAAATATTATCGCAAATATTCTACAGAAGCAAAGCAGATGGGTTAAAATTAACATTTGTATGATATTTCAGGCTTGATGATTAGAAATTTCATTATATGTGTACACATTTTGTTTTTTATTTTAAAAGAGAAATCAACATTAGCATGCAAATAATAAGATGGTTATGAAACAGAAAGTGCTTTGAGATTGAACACTTGTCTGAAATTCATTGTATTCTTTGTAAGGAGCTGCATACTTTGGATTACTGACTCAAGGAAGTGGGTTATAACCAGATTCCTTTACAAACAGTCATCTCCCTTAATGAGGAAAGCATAAATTATTCACCTTACTTCCTTTCTAAAGAAGTTCCTTCAAAATTCCCCTTTTATGATGACTATAAAGGTGAATAACAGTAACAAATGCTACAGGCAAGGAGCTTCCTGGTTTCTATGTGACTCAAGTCCAAACCTCTGATACTGAATGTGACATTGTCACTATCCCACACTTTCTTTACATGTGTGCAAGCTCTGATTTGCTTGTATTTTGAAGGACAGAAAAGTCAAGTTTTAGTTTTGATCTTGACATTCATATGCAAGTGTTCTCTTTGAGAGAAAAGAGAGAGGTCAGATTGGAATCTGTGGTTTAAGGCCAATTAACCTCAGAACTTGTGCTGCAACTGGCTCATGGCAGATAAGGCTTTTCCCTTAAGCACTTTACACTGTAAACTTTGTGGCAAGCACATAGAGACTACTTGAAAACATAAGCATTATCTAAAGCTCAATGTTCAGCATAAACCAAAAGACTATATAATACGTCCACGTGGCAGTACGTGTGTATTAATTGTTTCATCAACAAGTCTTTGTTTAACAGCTCCGTAGGGCCTATGGCTGGGGGCTTGGGACCAGAGATATGTGCATGTATCTCACATGCAGTTCTTGTGTTGGGGAGGTCTGCAGTCTCAAGTCAGCACAAGGAATAATCTAAAAAATAAAAATAAAATAAGCAGTACTACCTTTTATGCCAAACCAGAGTGGTACTCACTGAGTACTGTAGCAATTCTGAGTAGGCAAGTTTAAATAATGCCCCTGGGAGTAGCAGTGGTACTGTGTGTTTAGGGGGAGCAAAGAGTTGATGCAGGGAAGATAAAGTTGAAGAAATGACTAGTGTCCAGATGGTTTAGGGCCTGAATTTCCAGGTTAATAGGGGTCTTATTCCATGAGCAAATCCCCCCTTATTTATGTGTATGTATTGATGAGATGGTGATCTTGTAGGGAAGATGTGAGCAAGGGGGGGAAGAAACTGAGATAATGCCCATAAAACTTGCAGCCACAGTGCCTGGCTCTTTGGACATGATCAATAAATACAAGCTATTAATGTTAAAGAGAACTGGTAGTAAAATATTGTCATAATCCAAGTGGTGATATTGAATTAGACAAAGGTTACCATGGGGGAGAATGGAAAGGATAAAATGAATAGCAAAATAAACATACGGATTGTTTTTTTCTTTGCCCTTGTTGTGCTGTGTGACTGGGAAAGAGTAGCAAGAGTAGCTTACTGGGAGCCGAGGGGGATGCTGTGCTGAGGAGATTTTGTAGAAGGAGTGAGAACCGATTACCTGGACAGGAAGGAATCTCACAGAGGCTTTCCTGGTAATGTTGCTGAAACACAGATGGATGAAGGTGAGTCACACAGACCCATAAAAGCCCAAGAGGGACATGAATCCAAGACTTTCATTTATTTACTTATTTATTTTTTGAGACAGAGTTCAGCTTTTCATTTAGATATGATAAATGACTAAATGCGATTATAAGTGTGCAAACTGTAGGCATCTTGCAAATGTTAGTGCCACTGACACCTTCCAAAACTACTTTGATGAGGACATGAGGTGCTCTGATCCATTGTTACATAAGTAACTCTGATGACAATGTTAAAGACACTCATCCCTAACCCTGAGCTCCCACTGGCTCATCCCAGGTTACTTTCCCCATGGCTGGTTATGCTAGATTGATGCGTCCACTTTCCTTCCTACCCTTTCTGAGAGGATACAGGCATACAGGACTTTTTCTGGGAATGGCTTTGACAGCTTATTTTTTCAGGTTTTGTCTAGAGTACTCGAAGGCTAGTAGAGTTGGTTTTTCTGGAGACTCTAGAAAAAGAAATTATATGTTAACTTTGGTAAAACCTTAGCCAGCAGTTGCTGGGCATGACTTTCCTCTTTAAAAAGTGCAAGAGGAAATGAACCCCATCTGATTGGAATTATGAGTGACCCAGCTATATGCACAAGTGACCTAGAGACTTGTGTAAGTCACTGAGGCAGACCAAGACTCTACTGGATAAAAGGACAAAATGTTAAAGGACCACATCTATATGTTGAGTTCCCTAAATTTTAATAAATGTATATTATTTAAATGCTGACATTCCATAACATTGCATAAATTCTGTTTTTTTCCCCAAGGGTTTACTTTAGGTATTTTTTGTAAAATAAGTTAGTTGTGTTACAGCTTTCCTTTGCGATTTTGGATTAGTAAAATAGTCTACTGCCACCTGGTGGCAAAATTCCTAGTCAATACAGGTGTCACTCTGGGCAAGGCTGTCACAGCAAACCCAGAGAAGTGACGTCATATTCACATACATGTGCTCACCCATGTTTCATTATTATGTTAAATTATCTAAAACCAAACGCATAATTTCTATTTTCAAGTAATTCTTTTAAAACAGGTCATTAAGTATGAAATGTTAGATTTCCTTACATACTAAGGAAATGTTTCTGACGTTTTACTTTGACACTTCTTGCTTTATTTTTATTGGGAAGGTACATCTCATTCTTTCAAGTGCACATTTTGGCTTGTGATTATCTTTAAATTTTTTAAGAGCAGTTTTTGTAAACTAAGTCAAAATTTGTGTTATTTTCCATCATGGATAAGTCAAAAATTTGTGTTATTTTCCATCATAGACCCAAGACAGCACAGACAGCTCGAAATATCAATGAAGTGTTGGGAAGGATGTGGCTAATGTATGCATAGTACCTCAATGGTTTGTGAAGTTTAATTTTGGTGATTTTAATTTTGAAAACAAGCCACATGGCAAACTTGAGATCAAGGTGGATAACGATGGTGGTTAAAACTGTAGTGGGAGCAAATCCATATTAATCTATGAGTGAATTAAAAGCAAGTTTTGACAATACTATTTAACATTATTGGACCATTTGGAACAAATCAGCCCAGTAAAGAATATTGGGTTACATGGGTTCTGAATGAAGTAAATGAGTGTCAGAAGAGAAATTTTCTCGAAACTTGCCTTTCGTTGCTGTTATGACATAAAGGCAAACCTTTTCTACACTGTATTGTTATGTGTGATGAAAAATGAATTTTGACAAGTGCAAGCTTTCAGCACAATGGTTGGCTGAAAATGAAGGGCTGAAACACAATCCAAAACCAAATATTCATAAAAAAAACAACTAGTGGTGTCTGTGTGTTGGTTCAGTGCTCGTATTATCCACTACAGCTTCATGAAACCTGGTTGATAGATTGCAGAGGATGTCTACTGCAGCCAATTAGATAAAGTGTTGAGGATGCTTGTAATGAAGAGCTGAGATAGGCCCACAGAGACAGGCCAGTTCTCTTGCAGGACAATGCTTGATCTCAGGTCACACAAGCAACGCTGCTCAGACTACAGAGGCTGGACTTGGAAACTCTCTATCATCCACCATATTCTTCAAAGCTTACACCCATGGACTTCCACTTCTTCCAGGCTTTGGACCACTTCTTGCAAGGAAAAATATTCAATTCTCAACAAGCTGTGTGGGAAACACCATTCGAAATTTCATCGCCTCTCACTCTGTAAGGTTCTTCACATAAACAGGCGATTGCTGTGATGGCAACACGGCGTTGCTAGTTTAGGTGCACACTTTGATTAATTGCATTGCTTCTTGTGTGAGATATAATAAACTAAACTTTTGATTCAAAATTGGACATTTCATATTTGATGACCTAGTGTTTATCGAGCATGAATGTACCCAGACATCAAGCACTTTATATCCATTGTTTTTCCTAATCTAAAAATAAGGCTAGGAGGTAATTATTATTATTTCCCTTACAAATGAGGAAATTGAGGCACAGAGAGATTAAATAACTTTCCCAATGACATGCTGCAACTCTTAACCGTTATTATTCTCTCCTTTCTGAAGTGTTTCAGTGCGTATTGTCATTTAGTCACTCAGATTTGGAAACCTGGTGTGACACTGGACCTTCCATCTGTTTCACTGCTCATCTATAGTCATTCCATATTCCTTTGGGAGTTTTCCTGTATCTATTAAGACTGCCAAAGTTTCTAGCCCAGACCTTTACCACATGTAGATTTTTGTAACATATTCCTGATTGACCTCTTTTAGTTTTTTACATTTAAGTAAATTTTAAAGTGATCTACAACATTTTATTATAAACAATCAAAGTGTATGAAAGAATGCAGAATAAAAAATGAAAGTCCTCCGTCATCACTTTCATCACCTCTCACTAATCCCCAGAGAAGCAAACACATATAATTTTTGCTTTGTGGTTTAAAATATAAATAGACCTATAACATTTTTATTACTTCACAATTTACATTTTTTTTTTATCCAGAAATGTCTCACAAATCTCTCTTTGTCAGTGCTGCAGGATTTACTCACAGCAGACACTTAATAAATGTTTGCAAAATTAATTTTAGATTTTAATTGCATACTCTTTTTATCCAAAATGGGTGTTATAGTTTTTGTTCTTTTTTCATCTAATTGAAGCGTTTCTTTCTCCCGGGGTATAGGTCTTCATGGGTCTCCTCTCTTTCTTGGTTATTATTAATCAAGATCTTTTCCATGGTATGGCATGGCAATAAATATTATTTTCATTAAATATCAAAAAAGTATGTTTGTTCCATCATTTTAGTGGATAAGTTTTCAAATGTGGAAGTGCCATATTCTAACTTTTCTTTACTGTCTTGTATCAGTTTCTAATTTGCTTCCTATTTCTGTGTATGAGCACTTCTCAAACTTTAGTATGCATCAGATTCACTTGGGGAATTTATTAAATCCAAGATTTCTAGTCCCTGCTCATACAGCAGGTACAGGGTGAAACCTGAGAATTTCTGTTTCTAATAAGTTTTCATGTGATGCTGATGCTTCTTATCTAGGGGACACTTTGGGGTCACTCACTTAAATGTCTCTCTTGTGATGGTTTATGTTTCCGCAGATAATCTTGTTTCCTTCTCAGTACTCACTATTGACTACATACAAGAACTGTAGCATAAAAAGTGGTTGAAATTGGCTGTGTTGGACAACCAGGCCTGGAGTCTACTGTACCCTTACAGAAAGCAGCAGGCAGGGGCTCTAAATGGCAGCACTTACGAGAACAATGGTCTTGCCAACCATTCAGATCTCAAATTAAGGAACACTTTCCACATGTACAAGGAGTGGAACAAGCTATGGTTGGCCCATTGGTTTCTACTTCAGCACACACTCCAGAGATTGCAATCCACGGCAGTGACATCACCTCTGAGTAGGAAGGATGGCTTTATACTGCCACTACCTCCAGAAAACAATTATTTATTTATTTTCTTCATTTCTTGATTGGAGCTCAACCAAGTAAAATTCTAGGTATTAAGGGAGCTGATGCATCCAGTAAAATATTTATATTTGTTTCATTGTTACTATGGATTCAGCACTGGTGTGATTCGCCTTGTAAAGTGATTGCACCAATCTATTATATGAAAGTCCAAAATTGTTGAGACAGAAAAGGATTTTAAAAAATTAATTATAGAGTTCCTCTCCAAATGTAGTAAAACTACCTTATCTTTAATCATTTGATTTACAAAAACTGCTTATTCATACATTGGGCACAGGAAACACATCTCTTGTTTGTCCAAAATACCAATGTAACCCATGTACATAAAACCAATGTAATAGGGTATTTATTCTTGAGGATAGTGAGATATAGGAGATATAAGTCTGAAGAATTTGATTTGACAGATAAATTTCAGTTCTCATAAAGGTTTACTTATTTATATTTTGATCAAATGTGTCAATGTTGATACGTAAACAACTGTCAATGTTGTTTGAGTCAGGAAATGTTTGATGTCAATGCCCTTTGGGTCAGGAAAATGCAGTTCTTCAGTAAATTTGATCCATGTTGCTTTTTTGCTTGAAATACTTGTGTGCAAAATTTTTGCCATTTCTTGAAATGGACTTAAACGCATGCCTGAGTACTTTAACCACAAGCTTTTATTAATGGTGCATGTATCCATAAAACTATGTGTAGTTTTAAAAAATGCATTTGTGTAAACTTCATATAAATCCTGTTGCAGTGGTATGTATAATTTTTTTTCAATTTTTTTTTGTCCTCAAACTATTTATTTAGAGATGGTGTCTTGCTGTATTTATAGGGTATAGTACAGTGGTTATGCACATGTCTAATCATAGTGTGCTACATCCTTGAACTCCTGGGCTCAAGCAGTCCTCCTCCTTCAACCTCTGAGGCTGGGACTGCAGGCCATGCCATTATACCTGGCTATTGCTTTAATTTCTGTATGGTATTCTATTTCATAACCACAACTAAGTAGTCTGTTTATCTATTCTCCTACAATGGACATTTCGGTTGTTTCCAATATTTCAATGTTAGAATTCTTCAGTGAATATCCCTATAGCATATCTCCTTGGCACAGAAGGCTTTTAGTCAAGAAGTGAAATTGAATAGTATACAAATATTTGTCTTCACTAGAGAGTGCCAAATTTTTCTCTGTATTAGTGGTACCAAATTATATTGTCACTAGTTATGTAAGAGTTTTGTTTCTCATTTTCCACAATACCTAAAAATGTGAGAGTTTTAATTTTGAAAAATGTGAAGTCGTATTTCATTGTAGTTTCTATATGTAATATTCTTCATATTCCTAATTGCCAGTGCACAGAAAGGCTGTGTTTCTTTCCATATTTTTGTTAATTATTTGGATTTTCCTTTTCTGTGAATTTTCCAGTGATATCTATGCCAAATTTCTACCGTGTTGTCTTTTTCTTATTGATTATAGGTCTTAATAGAATATAAATACTAATCCTACTTTTTGGCTATATACCTTGAAAATATTTTCTTCAAGTTTGTAGCTTGTATTTCAATTTTATTTCATGGTAGTCTAGTTGGTGCAAACGTTTTTAATTGTGATGCAGTAAGTATTGTCAATCCTTTCCCATTAAGGTTTATATGCCTTTTTTGTCTTGCCTGAGAAAAATTCCTTATTACATGTCCTCAGAAAGTTTTGAAGTTTGCCTTTTACAATAGGTCTTTAACCTCTGTGGCATTATTGTGTATGCTGTATCAAGTTTTTTCCATATGGGCCGGGTGTGGTGGCTCACGCCTGTAATTCTAGCATTCTGGGAGGCCGAGGCAGGTGGATTGCCTGAGCTCAGGAGTTCAAAACCAGCCTGAGGAAGAGGGAGACTCTGTATCTACTAGAAAAATAGAAAAACCAGGCAGGCATTGTGGCAGGTGCCTGTAGTCCCAGTTACTCTGGAGGCTGAGGCAAAAGGATTATTCAAGCCTAAGAGTTTGAGGTTTCTGTGAGCTATGATGACACCATGACACTCTACCCAAGGAGACAGAATGAGACTCTATCTAAAAAAAGAAAAAAATTCTGCATGGATTAATAGTACCACCATTACTTATTTAATAATCATCCTTTCATAACTAATTTGTATGTTTTGATCTATGAGTTTTTATCATGTTTTTGTATGTTATTTTGACTTATTGCTTCAATAGTACAAAACGTGCATTTCTATTTTTCTATGAATTAGTTACATGACCACTTGAGAATGTTTCTGTGCCTTCCATGCTTTTGGTTGGATAAACAATGGTCTACGCACATCAGTTTGGTCTCTGGTACTGGATCAACGGAGCAGTCTTTAGTAGGTCTACCAGTTGTTTCTAGTTCTCCGCCTTCTGGGAAGTGGTTGAATTTTGCATTCTCTCTTCCTTGTGTTTAGGCATGGCCATACAACTTACTTGCTAATGCGTTCATTCCTGAGGAGAAGCTTTAAAAGCAGCTCTAGGAACCAGCCTGTGATTTTCCATATTTTCTAATCATGGCTCAGCAATTATGGAAGCATGGATAGAAACTCCCTGAGTGAGAAAGATGGGCAGAGCCCTGAATGATCTTTAATAGACTTGGATCTGAGTGAAACAATAACTCTCCCCTGTCTTAATTTACTAGGATATTTGTACTTGTTCATTACTTTAAGATGACCTGGCAAATCCTACCAGATCTAATATGGTGTAATTTATGTAATAACTCAATAATTGGAAAAATGATAAGCAGACACCCTACATTTTTTAGAAGATAATGTTTATATGTCAATGTCTCCATTTTTTCAATTCTTTCCCTTCAACTTTCTTCCAACTGCATCACTTTTGGTGAACTAAATTTCTCCAATTGAACTGTTGATCAATTTTGAATGAACTTTTAATAGCCTGTGTTTCATTTCCTTCAAGCCTGCTTTTCCTCCTTGGGGCATGTACGTTATCAAAGATAATGCCTAAGAAGATCATTGTTTTACCCAAAATCTTTAATAGTGATGATCATCTTTATGGCCTTATTTTGATGAGGGGTCATTTGTGAAAACAGGTGTTCTCAGCATCTGGTTTCTACCATTTTGATGCACATTTTAGACTGATTCTGATATCAAAGATCTGTGATTCTTTGCTGGGGCTGATCATGTTCACAAACTTTTGTGTTTAGTATCTGATTTCTGGGATGGTAAGGATGAGAGGAAAACAACAAGACATGGAGGTGGCACTTGGTGCCCTTGGAGGTACCATCTAAAAAGTGCATTTGTGTAAACTTCGTATAAATGCTATTGCCATGCTCTTGCTTTTTTCAATTTTTTTGTACCTGAACTATTTATTTATTTATTTAGAGATGGTGTATTGGGCACCATTCTGGAATGTAGTAGGCTTACATGGAAGGCCTACACTAGGGCTCTGGATTTGTAGGACAGCAGAAGGCATAGGGTCTCTCCAACAGAATGTAGGGTGAGAAGGGGCGTAGCAGTTGGCATCAATCAGATTCCTGCTTTGCAATTTTTTAAAAAATGAATTCTGGTGTGGATTACAGACATCCTGAAAAGTCATCTCACGTGTCAGAAGCTACCATTATATTTGCAATAGTTTCACTAAAGAACATTAAGCTTTTTTGATGTTAAAATACTATCTTGCTAAGCTTCTTGTTCCTAAAATGACTGTTGATTGGTTAATTGAAGTTTTCATATCTCTTTTTAGGTGGTTCTTTGGAGCAATCAAGAGAGCAGATGCAGAAAAACAACTATTATATTCAGAAAATCAGACGGGTGCCTTTCTCATCAGAGAGAGTGAGAGCCAGAAAGGAGACTTCTCTCTTTCAGGTACGGGTGTTGTTTTGTGTGATTCAAGTGTAGGTTTGAGAGTCTGCAGTTACGTGCTTGTGAACATGAACGTGACGATTTTAAATTTACCTATTTCTTATCTTTAACAATTGCACCAATGTTCAATCTATTGAATTACTTAAGAGCAATATAAAAACCAGAAGAAAAAATACTATCTATGGTTATAAGTCTCTATAAGCAGTTTAACATACATGTACGATGCATATGAAGTAGAATGCACATAGATATGGCTGTATTTCTCACTTTTGCCTTATCTAGGATCCTTTTAGGAAAATAAGCAAGAAGCAAAACTACACTGTTCCAAAATTGGTCTTCTCACAATATAATATTTTTTTCTTAATGCATTTCACTTGTCTTTGCCTAGTAAACAGAAAGTGAATTGAAATGCTTAATGCAAATGCATGTAAGTAAAAACATAACATGTACAATTTGGTCAAGGTAATTTTTTATGTAAGCATTGAGTACATATTTACACAGCCCTAGGAAAAAGGATGCACAGTAGACCTGAGAAATATCTTTTTTTAAAAAAATTAAATCATAGCTGTGTACATTAATGAGATCATGGGGCACCATACACTTTTTATTTCTTTTTTTATTAGTATTAGATCATAGCTGTGTACATTAATGCAATCATGGGGCACCATGCACTGCTTTTATAAACAGATCGACACATTTTCATCACACCGTTTCATCACACCGTTTCATCACACATTTTCATCACACTGGTTAACATAGCCTTCCTGGTATTTTCTTAGTTATTGTGTTAAGACATTTATATTCTATATTTACTAAGTTTCACATGTACCCTTGTAAGATGCACCACAGGTGTAATCCCACCAATCACCCTCCCTCCGCCCATCATCCCACTTCCCTCCCCTCCCTTTCCCCTTTCCCCCTATTCTTAGGTTATAGTATGAAAGCCATAAATTAGTTTCATAGTAGGGCTGAGTACATTGGATACTTTTTCTTCCATTCTTGAGATACTTTACTAAGAAGAATATGTTCCAGCTCCATCCATGTAAACATGAAAGAGGTAAAGTCT
>CAUYPK010037284.1:0-10373 GCA_963574355.1 Loris lydekkerianus | reverse complement strand
AGAATGGCTTCTTTTGGGTGGAAGAGGAAGATTGGTGAAAAGGTCTCCAAGGTCACTTCCCAGCAGTTTGAAGCTGAAGCTGCTGATGAGAAAGATGTGGTTGAGAAAGACGAAGGGACCTGGCTTCATGCTATTAAACGTAGGAGAGAGATTCTCCTTGAAGGCTCTGCTGAGAAAAGTAAACAGCTGAAGGATGAAGGAGCCAATTTGGCTGAAAATAAAAGGTATGTTTTTAGAATTTTCTTCCGGACAACAGTTTATATTTTCTAGCTCACTGTGAGTAATGGGATGAAGAGTTATGAATTGATAATACCATAGTTTTAAAATCTTACCTAGGTGCAACTAGTCAAAAAAATAATAATTTTTGATTATGTGTTTATACTAAAATAAAAAAAAAGTTTGAATTGTGTTTCAAAATCACATGAAATTTTTCATTTTCAGGGATAATGAAAGTTTATAAAATAGTTTGCAAGATGTTTATGTCTCTGCTTTGCCATAATTTTTATTTTGTCTAAAGAAGAGTAAGTGCTAAGTAAAATATAATCCAGTTCGTTGATTAGTAGGAGGTGGTCTAATCTCTAGAAGTTTTCTCCTAAGGATATTATGTAATAGCTAAATTAGGTATTTCCCAAATAGCTTTGAGGATAGTATATTTGTTGGGTTTTTTTGTTTGTTTTTTTGAGATAGAGTCATAGCTCACAATTACCTCAAACTCTTGGGCTCAAATGATCCTCTTGCCTCACCCTCCCTAGTAGCTGGGACTATAGGCGCCCGCCGCAATGCCTGGCTAGCTTTTCTGTTTTTAGTAGAAACAGGTTCTTATTCTTGCTTAGGCTGGTCTCAAACTCGTGAGCTCAAGGGATTCTCCCACTTCGGCCTCCCAAAGTGCTGGGATTATAGGTTTGAACTACTGTGGCCGGCCATCCATAGTATATACACATATATGTGTGTGTGTGTGTGTGTGTGTGTGTGTGTGTGTGTGTGTATTTTTTTTTTTTCAGTTTTGGTTGGGGCTGGGCTTGAACCTGCTACCCCCGGTATATGGGGTCCGCGCCCTACTCCTTGACCCACAGGCGCCACCCCATAGTGTATTTGTTTAAAAAAATAGGTATTCAGTTGTTCTTTGCCATTTACTTCCTTTTTTTTTTTTGAAACACAGTTTTACTATGTTACCCTCGGTAGAGCGCTGTGACGTCACAGCTCACAGCAACCTCTAACTCTTGGGCTTTAGCAATTCTCTTGCCTCAGATTCCCAAGTAGCTGGTACTACAGGCACCCGCCACAGCGTCCAGCTTTTTTTGTTGTAGTTGTCATTGTTGGACAGGCCTGGGCTGGGTTTGAACCCACCAGCCCTGGTATTTGTGCCCAGAGCCCTAGCTGCCGAGCTACAGGTACTGAGCCCATTTACTTCGTATATGTACTTTAATATATATGACTTGGTTGATAATACCTTCATTTATTTGTAGCTCTTCTGCGCTAAGCTCTACTACTGCCTTTTTTGTACCCATTTCTTTTTCCTTTTTTCCTTTTTACACGTTCATTTTCCCCTTCCTCTGCTTAGATCTTTAAGTAAGACCAAAGATCATTCTTCTACAACTTAGGAGAAGACAAAGTTTTTAGTAGATTGTGTTGACAAACTGGACTACTATGTAGAGAAAAATAAAATTGAATCTGTATCTAATACCACATACAAAGATGGACTGCAGAGGGATTAAAAATCTAAATGTGAAAGGCAAAACCATATAGTTAATAGAAGAAAATATTAAACTAGGGTGGAAAAGGACTTACTGTGTGAACAATTGTGTATTTACAGGTTTTTTACTGATCTATTTGAAAGTTGCAAACATGACACCTACCTCTGGCTCAGCATGTTTCTCCTAAGAAAGAATAAGGATATTCTCTCACCTAATATACCATTAACAAATTTACAGAAATTAACAATTTCATAATCTCAGTCCACATTTGGGTTTTTACAGTTTTCCTCAGAATGTCTTTAGCAGTATGTAGTTTTTATAACCAGGATCTAAACAGTTTACATGTTGTATTTGGTTATTGTGTCTCTTTAGTGACTTTTAATCCTCTTAAGGCCTCTACTTTGATCCCTCATGATATTGACTTTTTGAAGAGTCCTGACCAATTTTCTATTTCATTGTTTCCTTAAGTATGTCGTTTAATTTGTTAGTCTTACACTTCTTGTTAACTGAAAGTTAGGTGTGGAAATTAGATTTAGAGTCCAAGGATTTTTGACAAGAGTATGTCATAGATAATGTTTGTGCTTTGTATTGTGTTCGTATTGGGAGGTAAATAATAATTGAGTTTCTAGCCTCTGGAAAGACATTGTGCCTGTGTGGATCTGTCTGCTGTGTTCTGTATTTGTCGAGAGCCGTATTTTTATAGAAATCTTAAAAGCATTTGTCCTTGGTAAAGAAAATACACATGTTAGGAAAATTATACTTGAAAAGTATGAGAACTACTTATTTGTGCTGTATATATGATTCTTAGAAGGTTATTTGACCAGCATTAGCAGTATCTTTGGTTGGAATAGAATCGTCTTCAGATCATCCAGAGATCTAAAATCAGGCCTGTGTGCCCTAAAGAAAGTGAAGTACATGCCTGTAATCCCAGCACTCTGGGAGGCCGAGGTAGGCGGATTGCTTGAGCTCAGGAGTTCGAGACAAGCCTGAGCAAACACTGAGACTATTGAAAAATAGCTGGGCAATGTGGCAGGTGCCGGTAGTCCCAGCTGCTCTGGAGGCTGAGGCGAGAGAATCACCTGAGCCTAAGAGTTTGAGGTTGCTGTGAGCTATGATGCCACAGCACTCAACCCCAGGGCACCTGAGTGAGATTCTGTCTCAAAAAAAAAGAAGAAAAAAAAAAGTGAAGTAACATTAAGCAAAAAGCACTTTTTGTCTTTGTTCTTTTTCTCTTCTTTTTTTTTGTGTGGAGACAGTCTCACTTTGTTGCCCTGAGTAGAGTACAACCTCTAACTCCTGGGTTTAGGCCATTCTCTTGCCTCAGCCTCCCAAGTAGCTGGGACTACAGGCGCCCACCACAACGTCCTGCTATTCTTTTGTTGCAATTTGGCCAAGGGCTGGTTTTGAACCTGCTACCCTTGGTATATGGGGCCAGTGCCCTACCCACTGAGCCAGAGGTACCGGCCCTTTTTCTCTTCTTTTATACCGGCAAAGTGGGCATAGGATTCCTTGTTAATAATTTTTGTCATAAAAGAGTCAAAGTTGAGAAACCGACATATTAGTTTCTAGGTCTGTTTTTATTTTTGATTCTGGGATATTCTTGTAATAGAAAGCATAAAATCCTTAAACTTTATTAATTAGCATCTGAAATTGGAAATGAAGGATAGAAAATAAAAATCAAGATCAATTAACTAATCGTAGCAGCCTAATAGATTGTGAATTCTCATTGGTGACATTTTAGGCGTACAGATTTTTCTCTTGTGGAACTTTGCAAGACTGATCTGTCTTAGAAGACCAACTGTAAATTTTCCACATTTATGAAATCACTTTAAGAATATCCGTAAAACATCTTTAGAAATTCTTGTAAATATTTGCCATTTAAAAGTTCATTAACTTTGTCGTTTTTCTAGACCACACTGGTGTGTAGAAGGGAAAAGCTATTTAATTATTGCCATGGCATTCCTTCTGAATTTCCTGTGGTAAAGGAGAGATTATCAACTTTGTAGACAAAATAACTCATGTTTTCTGCGTTACATATCTAAACAGTGAGTCATTTCACTAACATTGAATTGGATGCTTTATTTTGGATGGAGAACACTGTGATGATTAAGTTTTTTGCTCTTCAGCATTTGTTTTGTTGTATTGTATACATAGCTTTAGAAAATAAACAATTAAAGGAATCTAACGGAATTGAGTAGTTTGGCTACTCTAAGTCAAATAAAAATAGAAATAATAGTTTAAAAATAAGAGGTTCGGTGCCTGTAGCTCAGTGATTAGAGTGCTGGCCATATACACCAGGGCTGGTGGGTTTGAACCCCGCCTGGACCTGCTAAACAACAATGACAACAACAACAAATAGCTGGGCATTGTGACGGGTGCCTGTAATCGCAGCTACTTGGGCAAGAGAATGGCTTAAGCCCAAGAGTTTGAGGTGGTTGTGAGCTGTGACACCCCAGTATTCTACCGAAGGTGACATAATGAGACTGTCTCAAAAAAAAAAAAAAAAAAAAAGAAGTATGTGTAAAGTGGGTACAGTTTTTGGTATATAAATTATACTCCAATAAATTTGACTAATAAAAACAAAGTTGAGTGCTTATCACACATAAAATAATTTTGCATTTGTTTTATATCTCTGTATGTGTTCAGGATGTATTTCTATTTTTTTCTGAAGTTGCTATGAATTCATGAGTTAGTTTATAGAAACAGCAATTTAGATTTCAGTAAAATTCTGAATTTGAATACGTTATATTTTGGGATCTTTTTTTCTTATTTTTAAATTTCAGATTAATGCGAGTTACAATTACGTTACAGTGTTTGTTAGGTAGAGTCTCTGTTGTAGTTGTATCCCGAAGTGTGTCATATACCCTTATGTTGTGCCCATTAAATGAGAGCACACCAATCCCCCTCCTTCCTCTCCTCTCCTCCTTCCCTTCTTCCTGTTCCCTGCAACTTGAATTGAGTTTTTCTCTTAGGTGAGCATGTGTTAGATTGTCTGTTGACTTCATATTAATATTGAGTACATTAGAGTCTTGCTTCTCCATTCTTGTGACACTTTACTAAGAAGAATGTGTTTCAATTCCATCCAGGTTAATACAAAAGATGTAAAGTCTCGGGCGGTGCTATGGCTCAAGGGGGTGGGGTGCCGGCACCATGTGCTGGAGGTGATGGGTTCAAGCCCAGCCCTGGCCAAAGACTGCACACAAACAAACAAAACCAGAAAAGATGTAAAGTCTCCATCTTTTTTATGGACACTTGGAATAGTATTCCGTGGTATGCATATACCACAGTTTATTAATCCATTCCTGGGCATTTAGGTTGTTTCTACATCTTGGCTGTAGTAAATTGAGCTTCTGTGATATCTAGTGCAAGTATCCTTATGATAAAATGATTTTTATTTTTCTAAGTACATGCCTAGTGATAGATTGGTGATCAAATGGAAGGTCTATTTTGAGTTCTTTGAGTATTCTCCATCCTTCTTTCCAAAGAGGCTGCATTAGTTTACAGTCCCACCAATGGTGTGAAAGTGTTCCCTTCACTGCATATCCAGGCCAGCACCTATAGCTTTGAAACTTTGTGATACAGGATATTCTCACTGGTGTTAGGTGATATCTCAGGGTGGTTTTGATTTGTATTTTTCTCATGATTAGGGATAACAAACATTTTTTCATATGTTTCTTAGCCATTTGTCTGTCTTTTTTTTTTTTTTTTTTTTTTTGAGACAGAGCCTCAAGCTATTGCCCTGGGTAGAATGCCCTGGCATCACAGCTCACAGCAACCTCCAACTCCTGGGCTTAAGTGATTCTCTTGCCTCAGACTCCCGAGTAGCTGGAACGACAGGTGCCCATCACAACGCCCGGCTATTTATTTTAATTTTTTTTTGGTTGGAGTTGTCATTGTTTGGATGGGCTGAATTCAAACCTGCCAGCTCTGGTGTATGTGGCTGGCACCTTAGGCACTTCAGCCACAGGCGCCGAGCCCATTTGTCTGTCTTTTTTGGAGAAGGTTTTGTTCAGATCTTTTGCCCAGTGATAGATGGGATTGTTTGCTGTTTATTGTTGATTAATTTGAGTTCTCTGTTGATTCTGGTTATCAACCCTTTGTCATATTTGTAACATGCAAATATCTTCCCATTGCCTATTTGCTTTACTTGTGTCCTTAGCTGTGCAGAAGCTTCTCAACTTAAGTCCCATTTGTTTCTTTTTTTTGTTGCAATTGCCACTGAAGTTTTCTTCATAAAATCTTTTCCCAGGCCAACATCCTTACAAGCTTTTCCCACATTTTCTTTTAGAATTTTTGTCATTTCATGTCTTAGATTTAAATCTTTTATCCATCTTGAGTCAATTTTTTTTTTAAGTATGAAAGGTGTGCGTTGAGTTTCAGTCTTTTACATGTGGTTATCCAGTTCTTCTAGCACCATTTATTAAGTAGTGATTCTTTTCTCTAGTGTATGCTTTTGTTTGGTTTATCAAAGATCAGGTGGCAATAAGAGACTGGTTTCATCTGTTGGTTTTCTGTTCTGTTACACATATCTATGTCACTGTTTTTATGCCAATACCATGCTATTTTAATCACTGTGGACTTGTAGTATAACCTGAAGTCTGGTAGAGTGATGCCTCTGGCTTTGTTTTTATTACTAAGAATTGCCTTAGCTATATAGTTTTTTCCTTGGCTCCATATAAAAGGAGGAACTATTTCTTACGAATCTTCAAAGTATGATGTTGGTAGTTTCATGGGGATTGCATTAAATCTGTAGATTGCTTTGAGTAGTATTGACATTTTAACAATGTTAATTCTTCTCAGCCGTGAGCATGGTGTGTTCTTCCATTTGTTAATTTCTTCTGCTATTCCTTTTCTTAGGGTTTCATAATTCTCTTTGTAGAGATCCTTTACCTCTTTTGTTAGGTATATTACTAGGTATTTCATTGTTTTTGAAACTGCCTTGAAGGGAATTGTGTTCTTGATTTGCTTCTTAACTTAGCTGTTATTGGTATGTACAAAAGCTCTTGATGTGTGGACATTGATTTTATACCCTGAGGCTTTACCATATTTCCTGATCACTTCCAGGAGTCTTGTGAATGAGAAAAACAATGACATCCCATAATTCTGTAAGGGATGGTTCTGTGTTTTTTTTTCTTCTTTTCCATGTGTTTAAATGCCCAAGTTAGCTTAACAACCTTATCCTCTTGCTCTGAGATTCTTTCTTCTCCATGGTCTAATCTGTTATTGATACTTTCTCCTGCATCTTTAAGTTCCCTCATTGACTCCTACAATTCCTTAAGCTCTGATATATCCTTTCTAATTTCTTCATGTCTTTCATTCATTTGGGGGGGGGGGGATTCAGCTTTAGGATTTCTTTCTGTTGACTTTCTTCTTTTCCTTCAATTCCCTTCATTGTTTTTCCCACTCATATTTTAAATTCCCTTTCTGTCATTTGCATAATTTCTGTAAAGGTGGAATCCTCTCCCATAGGTGGTACCTCAGGATCCTTTGTGGGGGTGGGGGCTTGCTCTGTTCTAGTATTTCATGTTAACAGAATTTTTCTGTTGGTTCTGCCTAATGTATGTTTTATTCTTGTTTACTTACTTCCCCTACTTTTTCCTCTCTTCCTCCTCTTTAAATTACCTAGCCTCTGTCCTTAGCTACTGAAATGTCCTTTGGTATAAGGCCAAAAGGAAGACAAGAGTAAAGAGCAAGAAGGGAGAAAAGAAATAAAAAGAGAAAGAGATGAACAAAGAGAGTGAAAGGAGAAAACTCTAGAAAGGACAGAAAGAGATAGGAGTCATAGTGGTGCTTGGCAGCATGCTTTGACCCACACATGCAATTTCAAGATTCTGGGGATCTGGGCTGGATGGGTCACTCTAGGTCAGGGCTCCTTACCAGCCTAAGCAAAAGCAACACCCCACCTCTGCCTATATAGAAAAAAATTAGCAAGAGAGTGTTGTAGTGGGGGTCCTACTAGTACCGTCTTTCCAAGGGCCAAAGCTAGAAGTATACCCCAAACCAGGGGCTCAATGCCTCCTTGAGCCAGGCCAATGTCGTGGTACCCCAGCCCAGGCCTCAGAGTAATGCTATGTCTCATAAGTAGAGTACAAAATGAAATAGAGTAAGACCAATCATAAAAAATATTAATACAAAGAAAATTAAGAATAAAATTGCAGAATATGTAAAATCGGGAGATATCTAGTTTGAGAAATTTATGTGGGAAAGATGAGAAAAGTAGAAAAATCTCTACAAAAAGAAAAAAGGAGAGACATGGGAAAGAAAGAAAGAATAAAAGTGGCAGAAAAACCATAGCAAAAAAATGGAGCCTTTAGTATTGAAGAAATTAAAAATGAAAAAAATAAAAATATAGCAAAAAAAAGGGAAACAAATTGAAAAAAAATATAATGTACTATATTGTCTGGACCTTAGTTGGTACTCCAAGAAGATAGGATAAGAGAGAAAAAAGATATTATGATGCAATATATTGCCTACACACCATACGGTACACTGGGGTTAGGCAATGCAAAACACCCATGCTGATTCTGCTATCTAAGATGTGGGCTAGAAGTCACTGTCTAGTTGCTGAGGAGACCCTGTCCTGTCTTCCTGATTTATTTGCCCTCAATTATGTCTTGGTTATTTCACTAGCATTCAATCTCTGCACAGTTGGGACGCCTGAAGCTCTTGCCAGACTACTTAGGAGGCATGCCTTGACCTTCCAAACAGTGTTCTTTGGCCACATAGTGGCTTTCCCAGGGGAGCAGGAGCCACCCACCTACCTCATCACAAGGGTGGCTGCCCAAGCTCAGCAGTTGTGCCAGTGTATGCTAGGACCTTGCCAGCTGTTCTTCCTGGACAGCCCTCCCACAGTGGCAGCACACTGATAATAGCTGAACTGATCAGAGCTTCATCCCTGGCCACTAGGTACTGTTCAAGTTCAATCTTGGCCATTAGGTGTTGTTCAAGTTCTTTCAATTCCTTAAGCCCTACCAAGGCAGCTCCAGCAAGCACCCAAGTCCCTAAAAACTAGCAGGACAGGTCTCTCCTGTCTCTGGCTCTCTGCTGGAAGGCCCACTGGCCTCTGCCCATGCCCAGGCACTCGCCTTCTGTGTCAGTCTTCCATTGCTCCTGATCTCCTTGTTGGCTCCTGGAGAACCTGCTGTTTCACTGTGCCCCCAGAGTGATCTTTCTGGGCAGAACACCTCGGCCAGAGGTGGCTGGAGTTTTTTGTTCCTGGTCTCACAAGTGCTTGCTAAGGAGATGTCTCTGTCATCTTGGTCTGCCTCCCTATGTTTTGGGATCTTCTTCATTTTATCACTGTCAGCCTTGTTCAGTAAATCCTGTGCACTACTTGTGGGATGATAGCAGAATTCCTGTGTCTTAATGTAGAAGTGGGTGGAAATTTTATGATATGGTTGCATACTTTTTCTTTGCTTAAATTCACATATCTTGAAGGATTTTTCTTTCTTTCTTTTTTTTTTTTGAGGCAGAATCTCATTTTGTTACCCTCAGTGGAGTGCTATGGCATCTAACTCATAGCAATCTCAAACTTTTGGGCTGAAGCGATCTTCTTGCCTCAGCTTCCCAAGTAGCTGGGACTATAGGTACCTGAACCACCTGAGCAAGAGCGAGACCCCTGTCTGTAAAAAAAAAAAAAAAAGAAAGAAAGAAAGAAATAAAAACAAACACATCTGATAACGAAAACGGATTAGATTAAAGATGGCGGCGGAGTAACAGCTTCCCTGCAACTGGGCACGGCGAGTCTGGGGAGACAAGACTCCAGACATCTCTGGCCGGTGGGATCTGCCTATGATCATCTCTTTGAGGATAAAGGGAGCCAGCAAAGGACATCTGGACCCCAGGAGGAGGACAAAAACAGTGGAAACTGGCAAGTAGCTGGGTGTGTTCAATCGACCTAATCACGCCGGCAACCGTGAGTACAAGCAGCAGTGAGACTGCAAACTGGAAAGGCCTTACCTGTGAACTTTTTTGGTAATTCTTGGACTTGGCGCTCAGTTGAGCTGCCTTGGGGAGAGCTTGAGCAAAAGTGTGGAGAACTTTGGGCATTGTCTGGGGCCCCAAATTGAGCCACTGAGCTGGGCTCAGTGAAAGCCATTGTGTGAAAAAACTGCTCCGGCAAGCTCTGCCCTCAGGGTCCCAGAGCAAGGAACGGGCGGAACAAAGTAACCTAGTGACTGAGCAGCTTAAAGGTGGGGACAGAACTGTCTCACAGCCCTAATCCTTAGGGGCAGAGTGAGACGGTTTTGGCACACTGAAGCCTTGGGCTGTTGCCTTGGGTAGAGTGCCCTGACGTCACAGCTCGTAGCAACCTTGAACTCCTGGGCATGGCGCCGCCCAGACCTCCATAAGAGCTGTGCAGCGACCCCCAACCCGTGACCCGCACCCACTGGGGCTCCACATTTCCTGACCAGGAAGTGCGGGAGCCACGCAACCCTGCGTCCCCCATCCTGTGTCCTCCCAGCCTCCACACTAGCTCATCCATCTGACCAGTGACTCTGGTAGCTGCGTGCTCTCTGGATCCCTCCCTGCCTCTGCGCAGAGCCCTTCTCCTGGCCAGAGACTGCTAGAGCCTTGGGTTCTCTGTGCCAAAGTCACTGGGTGCCAGGCACAGAGAACCGTGCGCACAACCCCCAGCCCTGTTGCTGAATCCGGGTGTGTCGCACACCAGAGCTGCTT
>CAUYPK010037283.1:0-23129 GCA_963574355.1 Loris lydekkerianus | reverse complement strand
AGAAGAAGCCCAAGTGCCCATCGACCCACGAATGGATTAACAAATTGTGGTACATGTATACCATGGAATACTATGCAGCCTTAAAGAAAGATGGAGACTTTACCTCTTTCATGTTTACATGGATGGAGCTGAAACATATTCTTCTTAGCAAAGTATCTCAAGAATGGAAGAAAAAGTATCCAATGTACTCAGCCCTACTATGAAGCTAATTTATAGCTTTCATATGAAGGGTATAACCCAACCATAGCACAAGAATATGGAGAAAGGGCCAAGTGAGGGGAAGGTAGGGTGGAGGTTAGGGTTGAGGGAGGGCAATGGGTGGGGCCACACCTACGGTGCATCTTAGTATGGGTACAGGCAAAACCTACTAAATGCAGAATACAAATATCTACATACAATAACTAAGAAAATGCCATGAAGGCTACGTTGAACAGTTTGATGAGAATATTTCAGATTGTATATGAAACCAGCACATTGTACCCCTTGATTACACTAATGTATACAGCTATGATTTAACAATTAAAAAAATAAATTAATAATAATAAAAAAAAAGCATGAAGGATGAAGGGTTTCAAGAGATGGATCATGAAGAAATTCAAGAGCTAAGGGACACTACATCAATGGAACTAATAAAGGGGGACTTGACGGAGCTGAGTGCTTCGGGGCCAGTGCTGGCGAATCAGGGAGAATACACAGAAGATGGAACCCCCAAAACACAGACGTTAGACAATCCAGAGAAAGGTTCATTACTCCAGACATGTTCCACATCTTTTTGACACGGGCCCTTCTGTGATATGGGCGCTGAAACTAAAGTGAATGATATGTTGGCAGAAAAGAAGCCACACTCTGTAATATAGTTAAAAGTGGTTTATTCTGAGCTGAATTTGAGGAACACTATGGAATCCCCGAGTCATGCCCAAGACGGCTCGAGCAATTGGACTCGCTGTGATAGGTTTACGATTTGGCTTTATACATTTCAGGGAGGCAGGAATTACACGTAAAAGATATAAACCAATATGTGGAAAGCATACATTTTCTGGCCAACCAGAAAAGGTGGGACATCTCAGAGCAGGGGCTTACAGGTTATAGGTGGGTTTAAAGCTTCGTTAGTTGAGAAGTCGCTTAAATTGAGTTCGGCTTTGTCTAATAGACCAGGAGTCAGCACAAAGGAATGTTTGAGTTAAGATGAGGGTCAGTTAATCGGAGACAAGCTACTGGCCTTGTAGTTATTGCACAAGTTGAGGACCTGTCCGTTTGTCCTGCGTAGCCTTAGAGCTGTTAATGATTCACAGAGGACATCCCTAAGAAGGGAGGGGCGTGATAGGGCAGGTCTGACCTCCTTTCTCATGGCTGGCAATATAGTTGTACAGGGTCCTCCTGACCAACATGGGGTCCAGTCACTTCTGTTGCTGGGGGAGGAGCCTTAGATTTTATCTTAGTTCACAGGTAGAAGGATTAGTACCATAGCATTTTTATAGACACAGAAATTACAGTATATTCCCATAAAAGCACATCATCCTCCCCTTTTCCCTCCTCCACCTCTTCTGCCTCTGCCACCCTGAAACAACCTTCCTCTTCCTCAGCCTGCCGAATGTAAAGGCAACAAGAATACAGATTCTCATGCTGATCCATTTCTACTTAATGAACAGTAAATATGTTTCTCTGCCTTGTGATATTTAAATAAGATATTCTTTTCTCTAGCTTACTTTATTGTAAGAACAAAATATGTGTTAATCAATTGTTTATGTTAGCAGTAAGGCCTCCGGTCACAGTAGGGTATTAGTATTAATAGTTAAATTATTGGGAAGTCAAAAGTTATAAACATTGTTATGCAATTTTGCTGCTGCTGCTGAAAAAAATAACTTGTACACAGCTTTTTAAATGCTAGGAGGATCAGTGCTCCTTACCCCAATTTTGTTCAAGGATCAACTGCGTATTTCCTGACAATGTATTAACTACCAATGCTTAGAGTTGATATAAATAGCAGTACCACCAACACCCCCCCCCCCCCAACTCATTATGGCAGAAAAATTCCACTCTCTGGTTTCTACCCAGACCCTCTGCAACCTCAAGACCTCCCACTGATTTCTGAAAGGCCTCATCACTCTCTGGAGGAAAAAAAATATTGATATTTTGGTCAGGTTCAGACAAGGGAAAGTGAAGTGAATCATTAGCTTTTGAAGAATAGATGATCATGAGTTTACAATTTAGGGAAGATTCTTAAGAGATTTATTTAAAAATGAGTTTTTAGTAAAAAAAAAAAAAATCTTTATGAATGTTCATTCTTCTGTTTTGACCTTGGGTATTGCTCTTGCTCCACTGGGGACCCTTCTGTTAATGAGTCAATGTTGTGTTTAGAAATGTTGTGTGCTTTGAAATAGTTCCTTCTCTTCTGAAAGCTTGAAGCCACTTTTATGCAAGTGCTATTGATTAAGAAATTGTTCCTTCAAATGAAGCAGAAAAAGAAAGAAATGTTCCATAAGGGGCTCAGTATTGAGAAAGCTTAATTAAAAAAAAAAAAGTTCTCTACCCTAGATTTCTTAACTGTTAGGGTGTTTCCAATAACAGTAACCATTGTTTTTGGCTTTATTTCCAGTTACTATCTTATTTTTCTGGATCTGTGTAATTTGCATTCCATAATGATAACAGGCAAAGGGCATGTTTGTCCTTCTGAATAATTAATCATAATGCTTGGTGATACATTTCAAAAGGCCAGGAAGAAATCAGTATTCTCAGTAATAGTTGAAGAGTAGGGATTTAGTGTTCTGAGTTCTCTATTATTCATACATACTTAGGCATCTCCTAGACTTGGAAATGTAACACAGTATACAGGTTTATGATTTTTAGCCTGAATTACAGTTTTCTTTTGTGTCTGCTCAACAGAGGAATGGGCTCAGGGTATTTTAAAATGCTTTCTATAGGATAATTCATTGATCACATATTACTATTGGCTACCTCCAAGCCCGGCCCCTGTAAAGTAGCACTTCAAATTCTACTTTACACTGTGCTTTTCTTTATAATTATTTCCATACTCTAATACAAAGTAAATTATATGCTGTTAATTTTCAAAATTCTTACAAACGTAAATGATTGAAAAGATTTAATTTCAATTAAGCTTTTTAGATACATTTAAAATATCTTTGTTGAACTGGATTGCATTCAGTACTTTAAATTGTATTTTATTGTCTCCTCTTGTCAATGTAAGGGCAAATACAAATTAAAAATGAGAGGCTTATTTCTTTCTATTAAAAATAAAGGAAGAAACAACTTCTCCTATTTCTAAGAGCTTTTACTTTAGAAAACTTATAGTTGTGGGGTTTTTTCCTGCTTCTTTGAAAGGTATATAAATATTTTTACATGCTGAATAAGACTTTTTGCCTACTCCAACTTTAAAACATGGTCCTGTCTCTCCAGAGGAACTGGGAGCTGCCCCTTTGAATTGTACTCATCAAGTTAGACAACACCCTTATTGCCCCATCTCTGGGGAGGAGCTGAGCTTCTGGGGACACCGGGTTCCAAGTTGCAAAACTGCTTTCTGTTATAAATACACGAGTAATGTATTTTTCTTTGGAATAAAGTCAATCAGCTAATACAGAAGGCTGCCACTAGGTGAATCTAGGATAAATTATGTGTGGCAAATGGCGCTGTTAAGTCCTTTTACTTGAAGGCTGTTGTTTATGCTTAGAACATATTGTAACCGACAGTATCTCCTTGGCTTAAGTAAAAGGGTGAGACTTCTTTATGTCTTTGCAATCTCCTAATGGATTGCTTATGATGGACCCACATTCTGGTTTAATGCTATTTCAATAATGAAGCTATTTTCTTTTTCTACTACTTTTGTGAAAGATTTTTCGGAGCTGGAAGGAGATTTTGTTTTTAATTATAATTCCCCAATATCACTTCTCACCCCTACGGCATGTGCACACATACGCCCTCCACAATTCCTACAGAAATAGCCCACAGCAAACCTGGGAGGCAGTGAGGCAGAAACTCCAGCCCTGGATCCCTGGGTATTGCAGTGGTAGCTGTTATTATTCCTCATGTAATAAATCAAAAAGCAGGATGACAGTAGGTAAAGTGCTCACCACGCAATGAGCTGATGCACATTGAGTCATCAGTCTGAGAAACAAAATCCTAAGTCACCCCCGTCCAGATGACTCAGTGGACCCCCCTCTTGGCTAAGGGAACCTCAGAACTCCTTAAAGCTCGGTTCCTAGCCACGCCAGGATGGGAGGTCAGACACTTCACTTTTTACCCCTTTCTCATACCTAGCTTAGCTTTGCTTTCCCAAGGGTTAGACTGTAACCAGGCCTTTCAAAAGACTTGCTTTGTGGCTGATTGCAACCAACCTCAAGACTGCGCCTTCCTTTTGCACTAACTGACCAGTGTTCCTTCTTGACAAAAGACCACTGGCCAGCGAGTAGTTCTGACCAGTCTAGGGAGGCCACACCCAGAGGGCGTGCGTGTCCTCTGCTTCACCTTTCCACATCACAGGACTGAAAGCTCCACACTCGGATCTTGCAACATCACCAGTTTTTGAACTTGAAGCAGCATGAAGTTCAATTGCCTATGCCCAGGTTTCTCCTTTCATGCATATTCATAACTCTGCCCATAGCTTATAAAATATGTATATTCAGCCACCCAGCAGAGCGTAAATTCCTGTCCTTTTCACCTCTCCCTCTGAGCACCCATTAACAGCTTCTGGCCAGAGGCTAAGCTTCCCAGCCTGTTGGAATGGCCACCTGCCGGCTGCAGCCCTTTATGAGGAAAGAAGCTCTCCTTTCCAAATTCATGGATTTCATGATTCTTCAGCTGACAATTCAAAGCAGAAGGTAACTTTCAATTTTCCAAAAATAACTTCCACTTTCCAGATAGGGTGGTTACACTCTGTTCAAACCCTGAAGGGAAATAGCAAGATTGACCTTAACCAACATGGTGATCTAAACTTGGTAGATTCTTTTTGGTATAGATTACCAAACATATTTTATCTGTTAGCTGGGGGCGGGAGGCTAGTCTCCATTGTGGGGGTGCTTGGGGGGGGGAAGGGGTAGCATTGTGTCAGCTTAACCCGTCACGAGAGCACCTCAAAGACTCAGTCTGGCCTCTGAGGATCTCAAAGACTCAGTCTGGCCTCTGAGGACATCATGAGCTGACAGGTACCCAAGACTATAGCCAGTTCTGAAAGCTCAGCCGGCTTGAATGCAGGGGACTTTGTGCAAGGTGGGGTCCCTGAAGGTCATGGACCTGGCTTTGCATGACCAGTTCCTCATGGATAGCCTCAGGGTAAGATAGTTATTATATATCAGGTGTGCTCATGATCACTTTCTTCCGCATTCTGATTATTGCTTCAGAGACGGAGAAGGAGTCTTTGAGACATTGTGAAAGCTCAGAATTGAAGTTAGGCCTGAGAGTCCTGTTGCAGGCACCTCATAAGACTGTGCTGTGTGCACAGAATGTTACCCTATTTCCCCCAAAATAAGACAGTGTCTTATATTAAGTTTTGGTCCCAAAGATGCACTAGGTCTTATTTTCAGGGGATGTCTTATCTTTCCTGTAAGTAGGTCTTATTTTTGGGGAAACAGGGTAGCAGGAACTGTCATCATTCACATCACGGGACGACTGATGATAAATCACGACTGACCCTATGTTGTGTTCTACATATGAATTGGGTTGTGTAATCTCATAATCCCCCTCTGAAGAGGCCCTCATGGAGGGTGAAGAATCTGAGGCATAGAATAGAGAGGGCCACTCAGAGTCCAAAGCTGGAAGAACAGGAGATGGGCAGATCTTTGGCCCAGGGATTCCACCTGCATGTAGGCAAACCACCTGTGTGGATGTCCTGTATCCAGATGCTTTAGCTACCCCAGTGCATTTTCAGACTGTATCAATTTTCAAGCTACCAGACTTGTGAATGGGGCTTTCCTTCCAGGATGTTTAAGGTCCTGCAGATTCATCCAAACAAGAGGTAGGGTATAAAATAAACACCTATTCTCTAGCAATTTACAGGGAGACATAGCTAATGTTACAGAGCCCAAGGCATTTCTGTGCTAATTTGCATCAGACAGGTTTGGGTCTTTGCAATTCAGCCCAGCATTGTCTATACCTCCCTCAAAAAGAACAGGCTCTGCTTAATGCCCTCCAAATTAATTTCATAAAGAATGGATTAATTTTTCAACAGGAGAAATTGGAATGAGGATTTATCTTAGACATTTACCAGAAATTGGTGGTGAGATTTATTCCTTTTCTTCCTTTCTGAGACACTAAAAGGGAGCTCAACCTCTCACTGCCACAAACAATGAATTAAGTATGTGTGATTTCATATACCTGATTTTTTAGGTTTTTTTTTTTTATGCACATCAATATGATCATGGGGCATCATACACTAGTTTCATAAACCGTTTGACACATTTTCATCACACCGGTCTACATAGCCTTCCTGGCGTTTTTTTTTAGTTGTGCCAAGACATTTACATTCTACATTTACCAAGTTTCGCACGTCACATTATGTGGGAAAAAAGGGTTAGTGAGTTTTAATTTAAAAAATTGGGTATAACCTGTGGTGCATCTTGCAAGGATATACCTGATTTTTTTTAATTAAAACTCACTAACCCTTTTTTCCCACATAATGTGATGTACCCATCTATTTCCAATTAAGAAAATAAATAAGTCAAGCTGCATTTTCTTTCAAATTGTCATTTCGGTTAATGTGACTTCTTTTGACATGTATTCCTTGTGAAATACCCATGAAAATATTCTGTAAGCACCATAGGAAAAGAGGGATCCCTAATCTTTAAATGTAAATGACGATGCTTGTTGCCAACAACCTCAGTGTGTAAGAATGTGTACAGCCAGGGTCTGTTTCATTAGAAATGGAAGGAGAGAAAATATTATAACATTTGGGTTGCTTCCATGACTTGGCAATTGTGACCTCATACAAATTTGAAATTAAAAAAAAGGAAATATCATAAGAAACTGTTGATACTTAATGTGTTGGGAAAGAAAGCATAGTCCTTAAACACAGTTCACAGCTGTTTTCCTTTATCATGTACATAATAGATTTGTTTTCTTTCTCTTTCTTTATCCGAAGTCAATAGTTTGATAGTTTCTCTTTTGGATTCAATTTCTAAGAAGTTGTGTCTGCCTTTAAACATCTTAAGAAAAGCTTAATTATTCAAGCAGATACCGACTGGTCTGTGAGATTATGAAATGGAATTTACTTGAAGAAAATCCACTTTCCCCATGCCTGCCTCCCTCCTCCAGAAATATAAATTTTTGCAACAAGGTGTGTCTCTAGCTGGTAATGTGCATTATTAAAATACTAAATAACAAACTGTATATTTTTCTTAGGTTTAAGTTTTACCTGTTATAAATTCCCATATGATGGTTCATTCTGAAATATGTGGTCAAGTAGGAACATTTTCTATGAAATACTTTAGAGAAGCCAGTTAGTTATCATTTAGCTTTTAAAATGCCATGGTCATAATAAACCCTAGTGGCTATACTCCTAGAAGAATAGGCTTTTGAAACTTTCTGACCCTCACCAAGCCATCTGGTTCTTATTTTCCCACATAATTTTGGCATTCCAGCTCAAAACTAATTTCTCAGCAATGGCTCATACAAATCTCATTTCTTAATTTAAGCCTTGGTATAGTGTTGTGATTTTATTTTGGAATAAATTTATTAGGGATTCTTTCTTCTCTCTCTCTCTCTCTCTTTTTTTTTTTTTTTTTAACAGAGTCTTACTCAGTCCCCTGGGTAGAGTGCCTGGCATCATCGTATCACAGCAAACTCAGACTCCTGGGCTCAAGAGATCCTCTTGCCTCAGCCTCCCAAGTGGCTGGAACTACAATGTCCAGCTAGTTTTTCTATTGTTAGTAGAGACGAGGTCTCACTCTTGCTCAGGTTGGTCTCAAACTCCTGAGCTCAAGCAATCCACCCACCTTAGCCTGGGATTACAGGTGTGAGCCACCAACCTGGCCATCAGAGATTATTTCTGATGAAATGGTGAAGTTTAGTGTAAATGTTGTGATTAATCTAGTGGTGGAAAGAGAAATGGAGTGCGATGGGAGCTCAGAGGAAGGTGCATTAGAGGGACTTCAGAGAGTCAGGGAGGCAAACTCAGAAAGTGAGAAGGATGAAGGGTGGTTAGGGTCTCAAAGGGGAAGAGAGGAGGGGGAGCAGGGAGCAGACATTGCATACATAGAGAAGCTGGCTCATGCAGCTGACACCAAGAAATCCACAGAGAGGACCATGGTCCCAGGAGGGCTAACGGCCAGCCACAGTGAGGGACAGGTGGGCGAAGGACACCCAACAAGAGGTCTGTGTAACCTCAGAGACCTCTACCTCTATATGATGGAGGTCCATTTTACAGATCTCTTAAGAATAATAGTTTATTAACTCAAGTAAGATGCCTTGTTTATAGTTGATAATAAATCATGATAACATATTATTTTAAACTTTCTACCATTTTAAGATACTGTGTGTGTATGTGATTATATATAATCATTGTTTTTAATACAGCTAATGTTGGAACAGAGTCAATGATCTACAAATTCTCTTAAGAGGTACAAAGAAGTGTTACACACACTGAATGGATATAGGTTTTCTCTTTCTTTAAACCTGACAGAAAGATTTTTCTCTTTGTATATACAAGAGAGAAAACAAAGCTCTTTTTAATCTTGTATCTTTTAAAAACCGCATTCTGCTAACACTGAATCATAAATAGAAAAAAGCTCTTCTATCTGAGAGCTTCCAACTCTTCTCAAACTATATTTTATTGCAGTTATTGATCATTTTTAGATAGTAAATCAAATCAGGCTCAATTAAATGATAATGAATAGTTCCAAAGTATACCTTATGCTTTTATAAGGCTTGTTCCAGGGCATTTAATGGTGAACCCATTCAGTGCTTTCAGCACTGGCTGGCTATTTGAATTACTTAGAGCGTTTTTAATGTAAAATGTTAAATATAAAGCAGGAGAGAAGATAATATTTTTTGTCTGAGAATTTGGTTGTGAGAACAAATATAATTACAAAGTTGAGATATCAATTAACAAATTTAACCTTAAGCTCTATTATTTATTACTTTGGCCTGTAGAATTATCATTGTTTTAGAAAAGCTAACAAATGGATTGTTTGGATTATGATTTACTTATGACAAGACCTAAAACAAACTTTTAAAACCCCAGAAGCTAACAAATCAT
Source organism: Loris lydekkerianus (assembly GCA_963574355.1). Classification (NCBI taxonomy): domain Eukaryota; kingdom Metazoa; phylum Chordata; class Mammalia; order Primates; family Lorisidae; genus Loris; species Loris lydekkerianus. Next base: position 13,927 of record CAUYPK010037283.1, on the reverse strand, counting down.
ACACAGTAGAAGCTCTTTAACTTGACTACCCAAGGGACTGTAGCAAACTGGTCAACATAGGAGGTGGTCGCCATGGAGAATTAGGCCTACTGTACTGATAATATACATATGGTGCATGTCCAGTCTATGAAAATTAGGTCAACTCAAGGAGGTGGTCAGTGTGGGGAGGTGGTCAGCTGTGGAAGTTCTAGTCTATTGACCTGTAGGACACTGGATCAATAGAATTTAAAAAAAAGGTTATATTTTTGATGCAAAACCACATTTCACTAATTTTCATCTTAATGTCTTATTTAAAATATTTTAGTTTCTTGTTATTAGATTACATTTTAAAAAAAGATTGCATAAAATGATATATAGGCATAAAGATTTATGAGAAATCAGGAAATAAGTACAACACAACTGTTATTTCTAAAACTTTAACTACTATTTTCATTTGTTTAAAATAAGATCATCCTTAGCTGGGCATTGTGGTGGGCGCCTGTAGTGCCAGCTACTTGGGAGGCTGAGGTAAGAGAATTGCTTAAGTCCAAGAGTTGGAAGTTGCTGTGAGCTGTGATGCCACAGCACTCTACCCGGGGCAACAGGTCATCTTGTCTGTCCTCATGATCCTAGAAACCAGGGCCATCTTCATACTCCAGGTGCCAGCCCCATCCCAGTGGATCATGATGCCAGCCCTGTGCCTGTGGGTTGAAGGCCGAGATCAACTGCATGCCTGGAGGCACCATGCCTGGCACAGTGCCAGGCAGCCCCCGCAGACCCAGGCTGAAGGCCTGTCTGACAGGCAGGTTAGTCCCTGGGAACCCACCTACAGGTCCAGGTTTGCCCATGATGGACCAAGACACTGAGCTCATCCGCCCTCTGACCTGTGCACCTGTGCACAGACCAGCCACTTTAGTCACAAGCCAGCCTACCAAGGATGCCAGACCAAGTCCCACTCACAGACCTCAGGAGCTTGCTTGACCCAAATATTGCACAAGTGGATTGGTGAAGAACTTTCCCTGCCAACACCTATCAGTAAAGAAGGAAAGTGGTGTGTTGACGACACCATCACGAGACCATGGGCATCACATGGTTAAGGAAACATAACAGCTCTAAGGGACAGAGGAAAGAGCTAGCGACCTGTCCTAACAGTGATTCCATAGAGAGGTCCTGAGAGACGGGACGGAGAGACGGTTTAGGTGAGAAATGATCATGGCGTGGTGTCTTGCCCTGGCAACAAACAGGCCTGGGATCCGGAAAGACTGTGGACCCTCCCAAGAACTTGCCGAGTGAACAGGCAGCTCCAGGGTGAACCACATTCACCCCCTGAGAGGAATCGTCCCAACGCAGCACCCGGACGACGGTCTGTTCATTTTCTTCTCATGGGTGACGCCTGAGCCCCCTGAGGGGATGGTGTCTTCACATCCATCCTCTGAGCTACCTGTCCCACTGCCACGCCCACCTTTTATCTCTTATATTCATCAGCCAGGCCAGCTTTTCGTTTCATGTAAATGAAAGTTACCATTCTCATCCCCAAAGTTAGTCATCTCTCCGAGGCTTTTTCTCATTGTTTTCAACAGAAGAGCTTTTTTCTTTGTGGGCCAGTTTTGCCTTCTGGTGTGACAGTAACTTGTGTACTTTATTAGCGTTTTCCAGCAAAAATGGAAACCGCAGCTTAGTCACTTCTGTATCCTAGCAGCTGGTAGAGATCACCTGGCTCACAGTCGGTGCTCAAGGAGTGCCAGGGACGGTTTTTCCCAAAATGCCTAAAGGAGAAATGGGGGATGAGTCCACAAAACGGCAGAAAGGAACCCTCCCAAACAGGCTGCCAAAACCTCCAGACACACATCCAATCACATCCCTTGGATAGTAGCTTCCTGTCATGGCCACAGCAGCCCCGTAAATTAAGTTGTCATATTATCTGCTTTTTACACAAGTCAAAACTCTGACACAGAGTAGTTAAAGGTGTCCCAGATTACAGAGCCAGGACACTGCCGGGGTTCCAGCATGGTGACTTCCTCCTTGATGATGGAACAGTGCCTGGCTCATAAAAAAATTTGTTCTGCAACATATCCAGTCTCTATCACTAAACTGAGATCTCTCCAGAGCAGAAAACCATCAGTTGTTCTGTAATCCCATTGCCCCGCCTGCCGAACGAGCATTTATATCTTGGGAAATGGCCTTTCTGATGTCACTGTCAGTGAGAAAGTTGCTTTCCTGCAAAACAATGTCTTGCAACCACCTCACTGCAGGAAAACAGATGCCCAGGCTGAGATATTGCAGTCACCTTGGATGATAAGATTTGAATCAAACCCTTGGGACACAAGACTCTCTAGGGTCATGCTGAGTCCTAGGTTCAGGCATGCAGAGATTCAGAGAATGTCAGCCAGGGGTGATTGGCAGTTAGCTTGGGCTCAGCCAGCAGGTAAAAGTGTCATAGCTGGTGGGTCTCTAAGGGCTTGGTGACTAGGAGGTTATAAAATACTTTTTGTGTTGTTTTGACTTACCTTGAAAATATTTAATAATAACCAACAATGCATGTGATGCGGGGCTCAGTACTGAAGGCATTGCTCACAGCCGTATAACTGGCAGGAAATACATTTATAACCGCGTGTACACATCTGTGTAAGACTATTTTAAGTTTTCTGCAATTTTTCTCATAGTTGTTTCTGAGGGGCTGTGGGGTATTGGTTATGCATTTGCCAACAGTTACAAAAGTTTGTGGTTTGCAGAAACACTTAAAGTTCACAGCACCATTAAAATGTAGGCTTTTGAATTTTTTAAGATGTGGCGCACATAACTGTACTGCACGTTCAGAAGGAGATTGGGGTGAACAGAACCCACGGGGAAGGAAAAGAAGATGCCATCTGTGGCCTGCTGAGTCTCACTCGTCACACACTGGCGGGCCAAGCGCCTCATTTTTTATTTCTGCACCATATATTTATTGTCTCTTGCTTCTTTCACAAGTTCATAAAAAAGAGTAAATCACTTTTCCTTGAGCACAATTTCCTTCAATATGTTTTAATAAAACATGGGTTCAGATCTGCGAGCTGCACCTGGCGCCTTCAGCACTTCCAGGAATGCTGCCCCTCGTCTGCTGACCGACATACAGCAGGGGGCGCTAGCGGCGAGACCTGGACGTCGCACCCTTGTCCCGGAAACACCTTCAGGCTTTTCAGGCCTGATTCCTTGAGGCTCACCTGTAAAATCACGGACTGAAAATAGATACGCATCCCCTTCATAATACTGACAAACAGAAAACAAGCAACATCTCCGTTTGTTATCATGACTGCTGTATCAGAAGGGTGCACCCCGGCTTCCACTGAGCCCTTCTTGCCCAAGCACTTGGCAGGTGTGCCCCATTTGGGGACCAGTGTCCAGAGGGAAAGAATTAGGTAAAACACCTGTTATCTGTGACAAACTCAGATATGGTAAGAGAACCGAGCATGGCAAGAAAGAGGAGCAATTCCCCCAGAAGTCCTGAGAGTGGCAGGGAGGCTCACCTTCCCAGGTGAGAACTTCTCAGCGGCATCAATCATGGGAGCCAGTGTCACGCATCTGTCACAACAGGCGACGCTAACTTGAGAATGTGACACTTCAGTGGAGAAAGTTTGCTTCTGCCAACCCTCTTTACCAAGGTTACTGAAAGACAGAGAGTAATTTGTAAGGTAAACAGAATAAACAACATCCAACAGGAATACAGTAGAACCTCCGTAGTCAACCGCCTTCTTAAATTGACCTAATTCTCATGACCAGACACGCACCACACGTACGTATCAGTACAGTGGGCCTAATTCCTGATGTTGACCAGTTCCTTACAGTTTCTTGAGTGATCAACTTACAGAGGTTCTACTATAATAACTTTCATCTTATACACAAAATACTGTGAAATTGACTGCTACTAACTTTGGATTAATTTTCCTGAGTTCTGTGATTGAATAGGCAAGTGCATTAAATTCTATGCTATCTTGAAATCGTTTGCCTGCAGAATCCTGCTGTCCCAACAGGTGGCTATAGGGCAGGTTACACAGTGTCTCTGGGAGGAGTCAAATATCATTGAATTACATAATTACAATGTTTTCTGTGATGATATTTGATGCTTTCCATTTGTAAATAATTTGTTTTCCACAGTTTTGTATCTTTCCCTTTAAATATTACTTAGGGTATGAAATTTGTATACAGTGTGTTTTTAGGGATGTCCCACCTGGTTACAATCCCTCACTTCCCATGTCTTAGAGAAGACTGCACCACAACCTTTTTGTCCCCAAGGACTGATTTTATGCCAGATAATTTGTCACAGCTGGGGGCAGGGGATCTGACAGGAGGCGGGGCTCAGGTGGTGATGAGAGCCATGGGGAGCAGCTGTAAGTGCAGGTAGAGCTTTGCTCTCCTGACTGCCTCTCACCTCCTGCTGTGCAGCCTGGTTCCTAACAGGCCCCGGGCCAGTCCTGGTCCACACCCCAGGGTTGGGGACTGCAGGTATAGACCTCCTCAGATATCCACAGTAATTATTACACCCAGGTGCTATTAGATGGGGTTACTTCATGTCTTAATTTTCCTGCCCCTTTCCTGAAAGGTTCCTGTAGTTTACCATTCTCCAGCAGCAAGGTTAAGGTGGCACTTTGCGCTTTGAGATAACTGCCGCTGTAAGGGCCAACTCCTTTGCCTTGCAGGCTTTAGTCTTCCCAGTCATCTTTCTCATGGAAGGTGGAAATGCCTGGCTGCTGCTGGCAGCTCTTTATGGGGCCCTGCAGATTCTGGTAGAGAATTAGAGCAACCCCGGAGGCTTTCCGCTGAGGTTATTCCTGTGTGGATTTAGGTCGCCCTGCCACCTGTCCATTCTGATAGAGCTTCCCAGGACTCCCCTTAGTTATTCACAGGAAAGCCCCGACATCAGGGCTATGAACCTAACAGCCAGCAGCCACCCAGGCAGCCATGCCCAGAGGCCCCAAGGCTTGGTTTAGCGCTCTGCTGTTGTCATCCTGAATCTTAGTAATCTTTAAAGAAAGAACTCATTTTCACTTCGTACTGGAGCCACAAATTCTGTAGCTGACTCTGCCTAGTAGAGTCATGATCTTTTAGAGCAGGCTGAGAGTTGGTCCTAGTTATTCCCTCCACTCTGACTTTGTAGGAATCTTTGTTTCTCAGCAGTCTTTGGAGGATCTTTGTCCCTCTCTGGAACTCGTGCCTTTCTTTTGTGGAGTCCCTACACTCTCTGGACGGCAGTTTGGCTTGGGAGGGCTTTGCGGAGACAGGACAATCTCAGCAGGGGCCTGTGGTGGATGCTGCTCCTTTCTCCCCATGGTTGATTCTCTCTTTATTCCACCTCTTCCCACTTCCACCCCCAATCCCTTGTGAATATCTAGTGAGCCTCTTGACCAAATTTTAAAAATAAATTAGATGCAGTATGTTCAGACCCTTCTGCAGGGTGCAGGCAGTGGGTCAGAATTTTTTTTTTTTTTTTTTTGCAGTTTTTGGCCAGGGCCAGGTTTGAACCTGCCACCTCCAGTATATGGGGCCAGCGCCCTGCTCCTTTGAGCCATAGGCGCCGCCCGGTCAGTGCCTATTTTGCACAGATCTTCATGAGGAGTTGGACTTGCAGGGCTGGGTCCCGCAGGTGCTGACATTTACTCCTCTTTCCACTTGGGAGACCCTTTCTGTTTAATACTCCTGTCTCTTTTTCTATAGACACCTGCCTTGGTCTCTACGCCTGCTGGCTTTTCTCTCTAGGACCCCTCCCTCCTGTGGAATCACGTCATCTTATCCATATTTAGTGGGAGCAGGAGGTGCCTGGTCTCCAGCTTCATCTAATTTCAAGAATGTGGTTTTGGGCACCTCACAGAGATGGCTGGTTAGAACTCTCACCTGGGCATGCCTATAAATGCTCTCAGGCAAAACTTGGAACACCCTTACCTTGGAACTCCCATTAGGGACTAAAAATTGTTTTAAATTTTCTTCTTATAGCCTATCCATGGAGCTATTCCATCTAGTCAAGACATGTTTCCCTTTAGCTGAGGCCTGGAGACAGTGCCCATATTCTAGCCAAGTTTCCAGTATTACCAATTATTTGTATTCCCCCAGGAGAAACCATCCCTCCGTCCAGATAATCCCAGTAGTTTATTAAAGAAGTTTTGAACCAAAGAATATGCATTTTTACAAGTTTATATTATAATACCTAAAGTAGAAACTTACTGTCTCTATTCTCTAACATTTAAATACAGAATGATAAAAGATCGCCCCCCCCCATCAAACCCTAGTTCTTTCCTCCCCATTTAGAGCTCTGTATAATTATCTCAAATTGTCAACTTTCTGATAAAATAGTCTACCTCACTTCCAGTACTGAGTCCTTCATTTATCCTGATTAATTTTTAATGTTAAAGATTAATATAAAAACATGTTTAAACATTTGCCAGTAGCTAAGAAAATAATTTAAAATAATCCATTCAAAAGTCTGTAAGGAAATTTACTTGAGGTCCAGATTCTCTGGCTGGCATTTGGCTACTTTTTAGATTTAGTGATTCCAGTGTGAACACAAGGAGTCTGTTGTCACATGAAATGTGTTTCACATGGGGGAAGGCTGCACCTGTTTTACTTAGCTCGGGGAGATTGCGGCTATTCTGTCTCAAAACTCCCACAGTCACTCAGTTAACTAGGTTTTATCTCTGTAATGCTTTTTTTTTCTTTTGCTTTTTTTTTCTTTTCATGATATATAACTACATAGTCGAGATACATGATAATTTATAAAGCAGAATGCTGGAGTATGTGCAACTTTAGTTTTTGTTTTTTTATAAAATCTTTGAGAAAGAAAAAACAGATGTATTGTGTTTAAGTAAAATATTATTGCTGGAAAGAGACATTAAAAATATTAGTAGTGGTTAATTTTATGATGAGAGATTGAACTTGGAACTTTTTTATTTAAACAAATTTAGGTATGCAAGTGAGTATTGGTTACGTGGATTAATAGTATAGTGGCTAAGTCTAGGCACATTTTTAGTGCATTTGTCACAAAAATAGTATACTTGGTACACGATAACTAATTTTTCACCCCTCACCCACTTTCTGCCCTCCCATATTTTGAGTTTCAATGTCCATTATACCACTCTGTGAGCCCTTATGTACTGGGAGCTCAGCTCCCAGTTAAAACTAAGAACATAAAATATTTGGTGTTCTGTTCTTGAGATAGTTCACTTAGGACAACTGCTCCCAGTTCTAACTAAGTTGCCATAAAACACATTATTTCGTAGTTATTTTATGGCTGAGTACTACTTCAGGGTAAGTATACACAATATTTTCTTTCTAATTAGGTCGATTGCATATCTTTGTAGTTATGACTTGTATCAATACAAACCTATCAGTGCAGGTGTCTTTTATGAAATGACTACTTCTTTTCCTCTGAGTAGATACCCAGTAGTGGGATTGCTGGATCAAACGTTAGTTCTACTTTTATTTATTTATTTATTTATTTATTTATTTATTTATTTATTTATTTTTTGAGAAATCTCTATACTGTTTTTCATAGAGGTTGTACTAATTTTTGGTCTCACCAATGCTACATAAGCCTTCCCTTTTCACTGCATCCTCATGAGTGTCTAGTTTTTTGAGAGTTTTTCTTTTTCTTTCTTTTTTTTTTTTTGCAGTTTTTGGCCAGGGCTGGGTTTGAACCCACCATCTCTGGTATATGGGGCTGGCACCCTACTCCTTTGAGCCATAGGCGCCACCACTTTTCTTTTTTCTTAAAGATGGGGTCTTATGTTGTTTTGTCCAGGCCGGGAAGGCTACTTGGCTGGGAGTCAGAAACCCAGAATTGCTGCTTATTTGCTTTATAACTTTAGGATTACAGGTGTGAGCCACCATGCCTGGCCAGCTCAAAAAAAAATTTTATTTGGAGACAGAGTCTCACTTTGTCACCCTTGGTAGAGTGCTGTGGCATCATAGCTCAGAGCAACCTCTAATTCTTAGATTCAGGTGATTCTCTTGCCTCAGCTTCCCAAGTAGCTGGGACTATAAGCACTCACCACAGTGCCTTACAATTTTTAGACATCGGGTCTCGCCCTGCCTCAGGCTGGTCTTGAACTCATAAGCTCAGGCAATCCACCTGCCTTGGCCTCCCAGAGTGCTAGGATTACAGGCATGAGCCACCTCACCTGGCCAGCTGAGAGAATTTTTTTTTTTTTTTTTAAAACATCTTGGCTGGGCATGTGGCTCATGCCTGTAATCCTATCACTCTGGAAGGCCAAGGAGGTGGATTGCCTGAGCGCATTTGTTCGGAGCCAGCCTGAGCAAGTGGGAAACCCTATATCTAAAAAAATAGCCAGGCGTTGTTGTAGGTACCTGTAGTCCCAGATACTAGGGAAGCTGAGGCAAGAGAATCGCTTGACCCCAAGAGTTTGAGGTTGCTGTGAGCTATGACACCATAGCAGTCTACTAAGGGCAATAAAGTGAGACTCTATTTCTATAAAAGAAAAAAGAGATCTAAATATATTGTCCATGGACATGGACCATGTATGGATCAAAGAATCAAAATTGATAAGATGATCATTCTCTTGATCAATGGATTTAATATCTCTATCAAAATTGTGGCAGTTATTTTATTGTGGAAATTTGACTGTGAGATGTATATGGAAATGCAAAGGACTTAGACCAAAACAATTTTGCAAAAGCAGAACAACTTGGAGAGCTTCTATCACCTTATCTGAAAATTTACTGTATAGGTATAGTAGTCAAGACTGTAGACAATGTCAAGATAGATGTATTTTTGGTCTTATAAAACAGAATTGAGGGCCCATTACATTTATAGTCATTTGATTTTTAACGGAGGTGCCAAGGTAGTTCAATGGCAGAAAAGATAATCTTTTCACAAAATGATGCTGGGACAATTGGCTGTCTATATGTAAAAATATGAAGTTAAGACCTTTACCTCATACCATATATAAAAATTTACTGAAAGTGGCCCATAGACTTAAATGAGAGCTATAATTATAAAAATTTTATAACAAAATAGAATTATTTTTCTTTGGGAATGAAAGTTTTATTTACAAAATAGAAATTCTTTTTTTTTGTTCTCAAGAATTGCTTAAAATAAGGCTGGGCATGGGCTCATGTCTCTAATCCTAGTACTCCGTGAGGCTGAGGCAAGTGGATCGCCTGAGCTTTGGAGTTTGAGACCAGCCTGAGCAAGAGTGAGAGTCTGTCTCTAAAAATAGGTGGGGTACAACACCCATAGCGCAGGGGTTAAGGCGCTGGCCACATACATTGGGAATGGCTGGTTCGAACCTGGCCCAGGCCTGCTAAACACCAATGACAACTATGACAAAAAAATAGCCTAGATGTTGTGGCAGGCACCTGTAGTCCCAGCTAGTTGGGAGGCTGAGGCAACAGAATTGGTTAAGCCCAAGAGCTTGAGGTTGCTCTGAGCTGTGATGCCACGGCACTCCACCAAGGGCGACATAGTAAGACTCTGTCTTAAAAAAAAAAAAAATTGCTTAAGATAATTCTTTATGGGCGGCACCGATGGCTCAGTGGGTAGGGGGCCGGCCTCATATACTGAGGGTGGCGATTTCGAGCCCGGCCCCAGCCAAACTGCAACAACAACAACAAAATAGCTGGACGTAATGGCAGGCACATGTAGTCCCAGCTACTTGGGAGGCTGAGGCAAGAGAATTGCCTAAGCCCAGGAGTTGGAGGTTGCTGTGAGCTGTGACACTACAGCACTCTACGGAGGCTGATAAAGTGAGACTTTCTAAATTAAAAAAAAAAAAAAAGATAATTCTTTATATCAAAGGGACATTGCCAGGATAAAGCAATAGAGCTTCAGCTGCCCAAATGCTGGAAAACTTCATGGCCACTGGCATGTTCCTGAGGCATCACCAAACCATATAATAGCTGTTAGCAAGTTCTACCCTGTTCAGAAAGCTTTCTCTATCTAGTTCTGCCTGCAGGCATCCCTCTCTTTCTCTCTTTTTTTTTTTTTCCAGTTTTGGCCAGGACTGGGTTTGAACCCATCACCTCCTGCATATGGGGCCAGCACCCTACTCCTTTGATCCACAGGCTCTGCCCAGGAATCTCTTAATTTTCTGAGCATCACTAATAATTTAGAGTGGGTGTTGTGAGGTAAATAATCTTTCTGTATGATTATTAAACATTTTTATCTTGCAGCAGATGTTATGGGTTTTTTTTTGTTTTTTTTTTTGAGACAGAGCCTCCAGCTGTCACCCTGAGTAGCGTGCTGTGGCATCACAGCTCACAGTAACTTCTAACTCCTGGGCTTAAGCGAGTCTCTTCCTCAGCCTCCCAAGTAGGTGGGACTACAGGCCCCTACCCCAATGCCTGGCTATTTTTGGTTGTAGTTGTCATTGTTGTTTGGCAGGCCCAGGCTGGATTCGAACCTGCCAGCTCTGGTGTATGTGGCTGGCACCTTAGCTGCTTGAGCTACAGGCGCAGAGTCAGATGTTATGGTTGTTATACACACATACTGGTGCTGAAAAATGTAAATTTGTATTCAGCCTTCAGAGCAAAACTGGAGATGGAACAATGAAGGGCAGAGTCATCTTGTGGCCAACTGTTAACAGACACACATGTAAAAGGCGACTTAAAAGGTGTTGTTGAAGAAGCAGAAGATCCAGGGTGTGTTAATAAACACACAGAACAGCTGATTCAAGCGTGACAAGAAAGGTGAGAGAAAGGGGCGTTGGGACCCAGCGGGGAACTCCGCAGGCTGGCTGCCAAATCTGCAACGGGGGCTTCGGAAAAGCTAAGGCACAGAATGACAGGTCAGGACTTGTGCGAGGTGTCCGTGGCCTTGCTGCAAACTGGGATGGGCGCTTTGGGGTGGTGGAATCAACAGAGGGTCATGGAGCTGGGTTGGGATGCAAGAGCGGAGACTCCTTAGCCCACCCTCCAGTGTTTTTACCAGGCCAACCGGGCTGGGAGACAGCGCCTGAACACCAATCTACCTAGTTTCCTTAACCAAAACTGCCAAGGAAGGCTTGGAACTAAAACAGAACCTGATAGAAGAGCTTCAGAAATGTGTGGACACCTACAAGTACCTTTTTATCTTCTCTGTGGCCAACATGAGGAACAGCAAGCTGAAAGACATCCGGAATGCCTGGAAGCACAGCCGGATGTTCTTTGGCAAAAACAAAGTGATGATGGTGGCCTTGGGTCGGAGCCCATCTGATGAGTACAAAGACAACCTGCATCAGGTTGTCTTTGCTGCATCAGGTCAGCAAGAAGTTAAGGGGTGAAGTTGGTCTTCTTTTCACCAAACCGCTCGAAGGAAGAAGTGAATTAGTGGTTCACAAAATATACAGGAATGGACTATGCCCGAGCCGGTAACAAAGCCACTTTCACTGTGAGCCTGGATCTGGGGCCCCTGGAGCGGTTCCACCACTCCATGGAGCCACAGCTGAGGCAGCTGGGCCTGCCTACTGCCCTCAAGAGAGGTGTGACCCTGCTGTCTGACTATGAGGTGTGCAAGGAGGGCGACGTGCTGACCCCAGAGCAGGCCCGAGTCCTGCTTTTTGGGTATGAGATGGCTGAATTCAGGGTGACCATCAAATATATGTGGGATGCAGAGTCAGGAAGGTTCCAACAGATGAGAGATGACTGCCAGAGAGTGCATCTGAGTCAGCAGAAGAATCAGAGTCAGACAATGAGGACTGATGGGCTGTCAGGACTAATGGCCTCCTTGCACTGCCTGGATTGCACTGTGTGGATTGTGCTGGGCCACACAGGACTTCCACTGCCCCTCCAGAGGGGGTAGCTCTTTATTTGGCTGTGGATGAAGAAGGGAGGGTAATGAGCACTGACTCTTCCTACACTACACAGGGTGTCAGCCTGGAGACAAGAAAAGGGACTTTTCTTTAAAAAAAAAAAAAAAACAGCTGATTTACCGTTCATTGTTTTTTTTTTTTTGTTTGTTTGTTTGTTTTTTCTCTTTTGAGACAGAGCTGCAAGCTGTCCCCCTGGGTAGAGTACAAAATTTGAGGAAAGCTGATCCTTCAGGTTTTTGTTTTTTTTGAGACAATCTCAGTATGTTGCCCCCCATTAGAGTACTATAGTGTCATAACTCACAGCAACCTCCAACTCTTGGCCTCAAGTGATTCTCCTGCCTCTGCCTCCCAAGTAGCTGGGACTACAGTCGCCCACCATAACGCCTGGCTATTTTTTGGTGCAGCCGTCTTTGTTGTTTGGTGGGCCCGGGCTGGATTGGAACCCGCCAACTCAGGTGTATGTGGCTGGCGCCTTAGCCGCTTGAGCCACAGGCGCCAAGCCTCACCATTCATTGTTAAGTCAATCACTTAGTCACTCTTTTTCTCCAACATTTATTAAATGCCTGCTATGTGCCAAGCACTGGGCTGGAAGCTCAGATGGCCAAAGTGAATAAGATCTCCCACCATAAGGAGCTCCTAGTTATGGCGGACACTTTTGGTTATCTACACAGCATCCATTTCACTATTTCTTTCTTTCTTTCTTTTTTTTTTCTTTTATAGGGACAGCGTCTCACTTTATTGCCCTTGGTAGAGTGCTGTGGCATCACACAGCTCACAGCAACCTCCAACTGCTGGGCTTAGGTGATTCTCTTGCCTTAGCCTCCCCAGTAAGCTGGGACTACCAGCGCCTGCCACAATGATGGCAATTTTTTTGGTTGCAGTTTGGCCAGGGCTGGGTTTCAATCCACCACCCTCAGTATATGGGGCCAGCGCCCTGCCCAATGAGCCACAGGCGCCGCCCCCATTTCACTATTTCTTACTTGTTATTAGAACACTGGTTTTGTTCAAGTATTCACTTACCCCAATTGAGGAGTCAATCCTACTGAGTCTAAACCAGTGATTTTTCAACTGGTGTGCTGTGAAAATTTTTAAAGATTTTTTTTTTTTTTTTTTTTTGAGACAGAGTTTCCCTGTGTTGCCCTGGGTAGAGTGCTGTGGTGTCATCGTAGTAGTTCGTAGCAACCTCCAACTCCTGGGCTCAGTGATCCTGCTGTTCAGCCTCTAGAGTAGCTGGGACTACAGGTGCCCGCCACAATGCCTGGTTAGTTTTTCTATTAAATTATTTTCCAAAGACATTCAAAGCACAGTAAGTATATTGTTTTCTTTATTCTTTTTGATCAACATAATTTAAGTGTGCAGCAGAAGTTTAACTATAGGTTCAAGTGTGCTGTGAGATAAAAAAGTTTGAAAAACACTACTCTAAACCTATCATAGTGATTCATTTCCTCTTGCACACCCTTGGAACCTGAATGGATTCTGACCAATGAGGCATGAAGTGTAGTCCTCTCCAAGACTTTTGGGAAGGGTTTCTTAGTCTTTTTTTTCCTTTTTTTTTTTTTTTTCAGTTTTTGGCTGGGGCTGGGTTTGAACCCACCACCTCCGGCATATGGGGCTGGTGCCCTACTCCTTTGAGCCACAGGAGCTGCCCTCCTGTTTCCATAGTTTTGAGAAATGTACAGCAGGAATGTAAGATGATAACATTAGGGGAATCTGAAATTGGGTGTTGGTGTCTGGGAACTCTGTGTACTCTTTGCAATTTTTCTATAAATCAAAAATTATTTCAAAATAAAAAGGTTATTTTAAAAAGTCCTATTGGCTCAGCACCCATGCTCAGTGGTTAGGGTTCTAGCCACATACACTGGGGCTGGCGGGTTCGAACCTGGCCTGGGCCTTCTAAACAACAATGACAACTGCCAACAGAAAAATAAAAAAAGCAACAGCTGGGTGTTGTGGCGGGTGCCTGTAGTCTCAGCTACTTGAAAGGCTGAGGCAAGATAATCACTTAAGGCCAAGAGTTTGAGGTTGCTCTGAGCTGTGACACCACAGCACTCTACCAAGGGCAACATAGTGAGGCTCTGTCTCAAAAAAAAAAAAAAAAAAAAAAAAAAAAAAAAAACTAATGGGTTAATATTAATTTATTTTGAGATACTTGGGTGGTTTTTTTTAATTCTTTTTCT
>CAUYPK010037282.1:0-37886 GCA_963574355.1 Loris lydekkerianus | reverse complement strand
ATCCATTTGTGGATCGATGGGCACTTGGGCTTTTTCCATGACTTAGCAATTATGAATTGGGCTGCAATAAACATTCTGGTACAAATATCTTTGTTATGATGTGATTTTTGGTCTTCTGGGTATATACCTAGTAGAGGAATTAAAGGACTGAATGGCAGGTCTATTTTTAGATTTCTAAGAGTTCTCCAAACATCTTTCCAAAAGGAATGTATTAGGAGGCTTGTTTTGCTGTGTTTATGAACCATAAGTCTGCGCCAGGCCCAGAAAAGTTTTTTTCTCATTTATTAATTTTACCGCATGAGGCTTGAGTTTCTCTAGACCTTACCAGCCCATGAATTCAAATCATGGACTCAGGACGACAACAGGAAACTGTTTCTCTAGCTCTTGCTTCTACATATTCAAGTGAGATTTTAGCTGCCTGTAAAGTATGTCCCTTACACGTCTCAAAGTCACCAGAGGTGCCTCCCAGGTGTTCAGGAATTCATCAGACTATCTACCAGCATCTCTTTCCTCACTGATTCACCATCAGTGTCCCTGGTGAGAAGACTCTGAGTGGGTCCCTCTGCTGTCACTGTAGCCCGTACCCAGATGCCCCGTGTTGAGGTCACTGTCCCTTGTGCTTCCTGAGGCGGCAGCCCTTGAGCTGTGTTTTGTGTGGAAGTGGAGAGGTTGACCTTCTTTCCACTCTGAGGCCCACGTCAGCATCCAGTCCAAAGCAGCATTCCTGCTGCCCCTGCCTCTCACCATGTTGACTCTGAAAGTAGCTTCTCAATTTCTCCACTCAGCTGCCTTTGTCACGAGGCCTGGAGATCTAAGCCCGGACTGTGGATCAGTATTAAACAGAGACCCCATGCAGCCTTGCCCTCCTCGCTCACCACATATAACTTCTTCTCCCTTGCATGTCAGTTTACTGGGATTGAATTGAGCTTCTCCTTCCACCTTCATCCTGCATTCAAAAGGACTCTGCTGTGGACTCTGCTATGGGACTTGACCTGCTGGTCAATTCAACATGAGCAAACAGAGAAAGTAGTAGAAAGGATAGTAGAATTATGGTCAAGAAACAGAAATACCCAAAAGGCATTTTTATATGATAAAAAAATATATATATAGGCAAAATCCTCAAAGTAGACATCTGAGGAGGTCAACACAAAACCCCAGCCATCCATACGAGCAGCCTTCCAAAGGCACAAAGATTATCCTGCATACCTGATACTATGTACATTCTGTGGGTTATTTTTATTAAGTAATATGGAACTGACACAGAAAGTAAAAGATGATTCATCACTTTATGTGCAGGCAAGTTTGGGCTGTTGTGGGAACGCATGCCTGTGCTGGTTAATGTCATGTGTTGACTGGGCCATGGGATGCCCAGATATCTAGTTAAACACTATTTCTGGGATTTTCTATGAGGGTGTTTCTGAAAGAGATTAGCACATGCACGTGTGTGGTATGTAAAGCAGATGGCTCTGCCCTATGTGGGTAGGTGTTACCCAATGGGTCGAGGGCCTAAAAGAACAAAAATGCAGAAGAAAATTGAATTCACTCTCTGCCTTGATTGCGTAATCTCCTGCCCTCAGCACTCGTTGCGGTCAGGCCTAAGACACAGACAGGATCCTCCACCAATGCTGTTCGGTTCTTAGGCCTTTGAACCATACTGGGTCTCCAGCTTTCAGAAGGCATATTTGGGACTCCTCAGCCTCCATAACCATGTGAACCCTTTCCTTGTAATAAAATTACTCATCTGTATCTTCTATTGGTTCTCTTTCTCTGAAGAGCTCTAAGGCAATGCTCAGTCCTAATGGCTCTTCTGTGACTCTCCCATCAGCATAATGAACCTCCTTTTCTAAGGAACCAAGGTAAAAAGCACTCACATTTGCTAAAATCCCTTCTAGGTCTTCGGTTGAAATGTGATACAAAAAAGCAAAGCGCTATTATGTTAACTTAATTATGAAGTTACTGGCTAAGAGCAAGTTTTAGAATATTTGTTTGTTTAAAAGCCAGAAAGATTATCAGCTGTACTTCCACAGACTTTGAGGCTCCTGTATTTGTTCTACTTACCAGTTTCTAAATTTAGGTGGAGGACTCACTATGGACTTGAACTGCTGGTCAATTCTACGTGAGCAAACAGAGAAAAGTAGTAGAAAGGATAGTAGAATTATGGTCAAGAACCAATAATACCCAAAGGCATTTTTATATGATAAAAAATATATAAAATGGCAAGAATAACGTTTTAAAAATAAATGGATTCATTTAGTTAGCTGGACCTGTGTGAGGTTCCATTTATGGAGCCCTCTGCAAAGAGCATATGGTAATTCCTTACTCACAATGGAAATAAACAGGAAGCTTTAGGTGCTTTGAACGAGTTTACATTTCTTCTGATTTCCACTTTCCACAATTCCACGATCTTAAATTTTTGTAGCTGGGGAAATCAGGCTCTACAGATAAATATGCCTATTTCAAAAAGTGAGTAAGTAAAAGATTGGAGATTAGAACTTAGATATTGCGATTGGAAGGACGGGGCCAGCCCTTAGAAGTTCAGCGTCTCTCAAACCGCGTCTCCTCTTATCAAAGAAAATCCTCTATCCAGTGACACTAAGCAATTCAGTCACATCCCTCCCCTCTTCGCCTGCAGCCATACTGAGTACAAGAGGCAAGAGGAGCCAAATGCTTTGAGAAACACAGGCAGGTGATGACAAGTCGTGCCACTGAGCGTTTCTTACATTCTGAGCTGTGGTTGCACCACCTGGGCCCTCAGCCCATCCACAGATGTGAGGCATTGAGCAAGTTAGGTAACCCTTCTGAGTCTTGGCATTCTTATCCATAAAATGGGGATGGTGATTCTTTTCTCCCTCATCAGGTTGTAGACAGGATTAATGCGCTAATATGTATTATATAAAGTTATTAGAACCCAGATTATTCTTGTCATTATTTTCTCCTCTAAATGCAGCTCTGCTAGTATAATTTTCAGGCTGTTGATGTGTGCATCAGAAGCCAAATATCAGTCAAGTAAGAGAATATTCTACTGGAAGCACCTATTGACAGCAGGGCAAGGCCATGGCCAACCAGTCAAATATGACAGAAAAGACAAAAACAACAAGAATGGTACATAAGAACTGAACACGTATCATTCTGGGCTCTTTTTATCTCAGGGAACAGACAACATTTTAATCGTTCCTTGAGATATTTTATTAATAAATAGTAAAATAGAATAATTTCCATTCGAAAGAATAAATTTAATACACAGGACCTAAATTATGCTCAATATACCCCATGAGAAATTCCATATAGTATGTTAGGGGATATTGTTTTCCTTAAGAATGTGGTATAATTCTTCCTTTTCTGACAAAAATGATAGACCTGACCTTTTTTCTCATCACTTTGACTACCAGGAAGCTTAGAACCAAATTTCAGTCTTACTACAAAAAACACAAAGGACGTTTGGGGTCTTTTTATTCTAGTTTTTCTCCCCTTAGATTATGACTTTCTCCTCCAGATTTACATCATTTTTGTCCTGAATTTTGCATTTCTCATTTACATTTTGGCATTTTATTGTATGGCACAAGCTGACTCAAATTCTTCGCGGAAGAAGTTCTATTATACATAAGTTAAAATACCCAAAAAACTATTTTTGAAGTCTGATATATGTGCAATATGGCTTGGAAGACTTCACTCCACAAACTGTTTATTAAGTTAAATGTAGCAATAACTATTTGGAAGAATATCCCTTACTGCCCTTTGACCATAAAGCATTGCTAATGTTTTTCTCTTCCTAAATGAAGCCACAGGCTTATCCCAACTCCAATTGCCTCCAAAGTGATGGAGCCTCCACTGTCTTCCAGTGAGGGAGAATGAGCCACATTGAGCAGCCAGAGAGTTTAAGTACCAATCAAGGGATAGAAAGCCCAGTTCTTAGCCTCCTTGTCTCAGAGTGCAGAGGCACAAGCCCTGGGAAGGATGCTGGCCGGCTAATGGAAATAGGAAACTGTAGAATCCAGCCCTAATTTCATTCCGGTCCCAGAAGAGTATCACTCCAAGAGAGAGCCACCCCTGAGCAAGCGTGTGAAGTAGAACCTCCACTCCATGCCCCGTCTGTCTCTCCTACACTGAGCCACCCTTCTCCATGACACTATTTACCTCTTGACATGTATTTGAGTCATTTATTCCATGGCCTATGGATTGTCAATGCTCTTATGAGTGTAGGTTTCGTGAAGTCAGCAACTTTATCCATTTTTTGATTATTGTTGCTTCATCCCAAGATTCTAAAGCATAGCTGGCAAATTGTGGATCCACAGGAAATATTTGTTAGTCAAATGGATGAGTGAAGGAATACACCAAAGTGATTGACCAAGCAGGAATTTTTTCTTTCTGCTATGTTAGAAGGAGATGTCCAGAAAGTTTGGACTTAAAGCCTTTATAGGTCTTTGAATAAAAATCAGTTTTTAAAAATTAACTGCATTGTATCAATACAACTCTGAGAACAAATGCACCAGCAGGAACACCACCTGTTCTGCCAAAGATCTCATGGTTCCCAAATATTACTGGAGTCACACAGTATAATCTCTCTTCTACTAAATCATTCCAAAATTTACAACCCCCACCTGGCTTCCTCCAGACCATATGTCTGTCTGAGGAAGGGACAGATACATCCAGAAATCCTACATATACCAGCCTATCCAAAACTAAATTCTGCTCACTCCCAGATGGATACTCTGCACATTCCATTACCCAGAAGGGTGGCCCATTAACTCATTTCTATGTGCACATGGGTGCGGTTTTTAAGGTTGTGGAGCATGGCACAGGCCTAAGAGAATGAGGTATCAGTCAGACCGCATTTAAATAAGATGGGACAAGGAATGAAATAATATTGGAGAGATAGGCATGAGAACACCTTTATGTGGAAGGCAGAGCTGCCCCTGACAAATCAGCAAAGGCCACTGGAGTAGGACGTGGAGCCATTGAGGGAGGTGACAGGCAGGAAGGCAAAGCCACAGCCACTCATTTCTCAGTCTCGCCTGGAGCAGCACAGCATTGAATGGACCACGTCCCAGCTAGTAGGAGCTAAGATCCCTTCAAGGGGGCAATTCACGATTCCAGATGTTGGCAGCTGGTTTGTGCACCTGTTGCTTGTTCTAACTTGGCCCCAGCTTGAGCTCAACTCGAAGTTCTGGTTCACAGGTCAGAGTCACTTTGAGCATTTTGATTGGAAAAGTTTTCTATTAATACATATATGATTTTCCTAAAGAAATCCTCCAGGCCAAGGTTTCTTCATCCCACCCTGACAACAGAAGGTTAACACCTGAGCCAGAGGCAGGCAGAAATTATTAGCGGGCTACCCGAACCCAGCTCAGTTTGTCTTCTTACTTCAAGCAGGCATGAAGTTCCAATGCCTCTGCCATTCTGACTCACCTTTTTCTGTCATATGGCTGCATTGCAAAGCCTGTCCTGATATTTATTTATTTTCCATTTCCAATTCCCAACAGCCATTTTCCTGATACCTTTACTATGCTCAGGTAACTTGCAAAACAAGAAAGGAGGTTTAAGAAACTTCGTTGAAAACTTACCTGAAATGATGAGTTCCTTTCAAATAATCCCAGAGATGAATACCTAACACCTATCCCTGACTTTAGAGTTTGCAGAGCACTGTCTCATCACGGTCATTTCACTGTGGCAACAACCCTAAGAAATGGGTGTCCACGTCCTCACAGGTGGGAAATCTAAGGCTCAGAGGAGGCCAGCCACTAGCTCAGAGTCACACCTGGGACATGGAACGCCTTCCACCGTCTCAGACCCCACCTCATATGTTTCACCCTTGCAGCCCACTTAATCGTGGACAGGGAATCGTGAACCAAAATAGTCATCGTTCATCCACACAGTTTCCCCCAGGCCTCCTTTCCTAGAGCCAAGAACATATGATTGTATTTCTTCCTGCTCACTCAGCCATGCCTCACTCACCTGCTTGTGCTATTATTTTTTTTTTTATAAATCCGAGTAAGCATTCTTTATTTGCTCATTTGACCTGTATTTATGGAGTGCCTACTATGTGCAAGGTGTCAGTAGTGTGGCTAGCAAGTGGTAGAAACTATATATTAAATAACTGTAAGTGAAAGCATGATTCATTTCTTTGAAAATCCACTAAAATCATATGGGATCTGATGATCTATATTGTGTTCAAAGCAAAGTAAATCACAGGGCCGTTGGCTCCAATCCTTTTTTAAAGCAGGCAGGGTATAAATAATAAATAGAATAAAAGCGTCACTGTGAAAATTTTATCAGAGGCAGTAAGTGTAGAGGAGTTAAGAGGCTGGGCTTTAGTGCATGGCCCTGCCACCAGCTGCGTGACCTTGGGTGAGTCACCACACCTCATTGGGCCTCTGTTTTCTCCTCTGTAAAATATGTGAATTAAATGGAGCAATTTTTAAAATTCCTTTTCTGACTAGCAGTCTCCTCGTTCTGACTCTGAAGAATCACACAATCTCCCCCAGGCTGACTCTGAAGCATCACTTAATGCATCTGACCTTCAGCCAATCATGAAGCTGAAACACAGGGATGTGGTTACACTTGGGATCCCAAACCATATAGCACCCTCAAGAGCAAAGGAACGATCAACTTGGAAGACAGAGCTGGTGTGTAGAACATAACTGATTTGGAAAAATTAATATGATAATAAGTGAATGTGAATATTGGAACAGTTCCCAATATTGTATCTGTGTCCTATAAATAATAAATACCTGGGTGAAATTAAAAATCAATAGATGGTAATGCAAAATATTCGTTCCTTAGTTGCAACAAATGGGCCATGGTAACCTAAGTGTTAACAATAGGAGGGCGTGATGCAGGGAATATGAGGACTCTCTGCACCATCTTTGCAACTTGTTATACATCTAAAATTGTTCCAAAGTAAAAGACTTATTTACAATAAATTAATTAATTTATTATTTATTTAAATAGATTTATTTAAAGTGCAATTCTGTGAGTAATCTTTATCCACCTAAGTGAGAACCATCTACTAAATTGAAGATTGTCAGCTCTGCTCACCTGCACACAATAGGTAAGTGGTGGATTCAGGATTAGCTTTCTGCTGTAAAGAGATCTTCTTCATTTTTATAAATATATTCTAATCTTTTTAATTTTTGTCAGTTCAATTTTAATTAATGTCCTTGTAACATTAATCAGAAACTGAAGTGGACTGGTTGAATTATTTTATATGACTATTAGGAGAGAGAGGTGTGAGCTCTTTCTGGCAGTTAAAAACCCTATGCAGAGAATTGGAAATAAACTACCCAAACCAAGCTGGCTGAAGCTGACCTTCCCACACCCACCTTACCTCTTTCACCTCCTCTGCATACATGGAAGTTAAGAAGCCCAACCTGAAACTACCAAGTGATAACAATCCCAGCAAGTTTGCAAACTCATCTTTAAAGGCTCACTTTTGAAGATAAAGACCCAAAGAAAGCTGTTTCTAACTTCACCTGGTGTGTGGCTACCATTTAAAAACAAAGAAAATGCACACATGTGCACGTGTGTACAGACACACACACACACACACACACACACTCCCCACAGATTCAGGAAAGAAAAGTCAATAGTATTAATAAATCTGCAGTGTGTGTTAAAGGCTGCGTGGATAAAAGGAAAATGCCCTACCAGTTTTCTTCATTAACATGGGCAAGTTCCTACATAGCATTCAAGTCTGCAAATGGGTCCTAATTTTATCTTCAAGGCATAGACTTCTGAAATGTGCTCTTTGGTCTATACATTGCCTTTTGATATAGTCTATTAGCTGGAAGCTCCTGCATCCTTCATTATGATTCAAGCCTCTGTAGCTCTCTGCTCACAAATAATTGATGCTCCCTTTGCACCAAGCATCGTTTGCAACTGATAAGCAGCAGGGTAATTGGCACCTTCACAAGATATTAGGCAGAAGGAGGGGGGACAGGAGCACACTTTGCAGACAGGAAGCAGACACGGAAGGTAACCAAATGATAGTTTCCTGCAAAGAAGGCTAAATTCGTCCCGAAAAATTATAGACGTTGAATTTCCTATAGTAAATATTAAGTTTTATATTTATCAATGCACTATAAGAAAAACGTGTCACGGTAGGGTGCTGCCTGGGTTCATTAAAGATGAGGTGCTAATGTTAAAATTTATCCCAGGTAGTATGCAAAATCTGGCGTAACTTCTAGTAATACTTAGCATTAGCAGCTTATATGTTTTCCACACTCCTTGCAACATAATTAATGATGCTGTCATCCTGAATACACAGACATGAATTATTACTAAATTAGAATAGAATTTCCATAGAATAGGTGTAATGCACTGCCACCACAAATACAATATTAATGAAGAACCTAGGTTAACCTGTACTTAATCTTTTTAAGTCTAACCTTTGATTTTAACAAAACACATTAAAAAATTCTGACTTTGCCAAACTTGGAGGAAAATTTATTGCACTTTCAGGAGAACACGATGTCCTTGTGATTTTGACAGTGGCAGAGAGCATACATTTTAAAAAATTATCTGTTTCAGAATAAATCAGGTGTCTTTTAGTATAATAACTGAATGATAAGTGTATATATGACAACAAGTCAGGAGGTAGGGACACAGATCAGCTAGTTTGTGTTGAGCTACTATATTCAGTCCCATACCATCTCTACCCAACAAAGCATAAATCTTCACCCTCTAGTGACAATCAAGACTGTAAAATTCATGCTATAGGCACAGGCTAACAATACCACCACCCAGCTCCATGTACCTCATTCCTGCTATCAAAGGGATCCTACTCAGATTCTGCCATTTCAACCTTGAAGTAGCCCCTATTAGACTTAGGCCTAATCCATATCTGCTGGTTCAAGCATTGCTCAGCCAAGTCACCCTGGTCCTCTTCCCACACAAACCCTTTCCATCTTGCCAATGGACTCCCTAAGCCTGGCTACGTCTGCCACAGATCCTGTGCTCTGCTCCTCTGCTAGCATTTGATATTTCTGCATATATCCGAAGGATTTCAGACTTTCAACCCAACCATCAGCTCCAACCCCAGGTCACCCTCAGTCTCTTCCAGATCAATTATGTCAGCAGCTAGACCAACCTGGATGCCCCTCTGGGCCAGGATGTTGGGCCCTCGATAAAATCATCTATTCATTTCAGAGACTTCATTCTCTTGAATTGATTAGCCTGACTACCTTGGCTTATGGCCTGACTTTCATTTATTCCTCGACCACATATTCAGATGTTAGTATGAGCCAAGGAATCAAAGATGCGATCTGCTTCCTAACTTCTCCCCTCCCAGCTGTTCTCACTCTACAGTAGGGTCTGCCACTCGGTCTCGGTCAGTGATTCTCTGACTTTTGGTCCAAGGGACTTTTACACACTGAAAAATTATTGAGAATGCCAAGAGCTTTTTTGTTTATAGGGGTTACTCCTGTCAATATTCCCTATATTAGCAACAAAATAAAACAAAACCCTGGGAATGGCTTTGTTATGAAATTTTGCAAATCTCTTTAATGTCTGGCTTTAACATAAGATAGCTAGATTTTCATATCAGCTTCTACATTCAATCTGTTGTATTGCATCATTTTGGTTGAATTATATGAAGAAAACCCAGCCTCACTCACATATGTATTTAATAGAAGAAAAGAGTATTTGACTAGCCTTTTCAGATAGTTGTGAGTATTTTTTCTCTGTTACCACACTCCTACTCAATAAGCAGTACTGTGGGGTGGGATCTGAAACCCTATTGATGAAATTTCTGTATTTGGTACTTTAAAATCTATTGGTTTATTTTGAATTATGAAAGGACCTTTTACCCCTATTGTAACACATATGATCAGACATTTGGAAATCATTGGTTCGCTCAGCTCTGCAGATTGAATGTTGACACCATTTTTTGTATAATAACAAAAAAATCACACTTGTCTCAGAACATTATACTAAGTGAAAGAAGTCAGATAAAAAAGCTATGCAATTCCATACATGATGATATTCCAGAACAAAGCAATGCTCTGAGGACAGAAATCAGATCAGTGGGTGCCAGGGGCTGGTAGTGGGAGATTATTGACTTAAAGAAATAGCTATGGGTTGGTTCATCGTATCCCAAATGATAGGATTTTCCCATTTCTAAGGTTGAATAGTATTCCATTGATCATGTATCCCACGTTTTCTTTATCCATTCATCCACTGATAGACACTTAGGTTGTTTCCATAGCTTGGCTATTGAGAATAATGCTACAATGGACAGAACATGCAGATATCTCTCAGGTGTGCTGACTTGATTTCCTTTAGATATCTACTCAGAAGTGGAGTTGATAGATTGTATGATAATTCTATTTTTCTTTTTTTTACCCTTGTGCTATTTTCTGTAATGGCTTACCACTTTTCTATAATGGCTTTACCACTTTACATTCCCACCAACGGTGCACAAGGGTTCCCTTTTCTTTGTACCCTCATCGACATTTGTTATCTTTGGTCATTTTGATCAAAGCTATTCTAACTTAGTCAATTAAAAATAAAATTTGTATGGGATATTCTCAGACCTATCCTCCATAAAGACCAGTGTAATCCTCCACCACAAAAGTAAACCCACCCAAATTGATCAAATTTCAACTTCCACAGTCACAAAAGGATTAAGAATGTCCACCGGACTTTCAAAAGGCCTATCAATATTCTCAATAAATGTGAATGGTTTAAATTGTCCTTTAAACAGGCACAGGTTCGCTGACTGGATACAAAAACTCAAGCCAGATATCTGTTGCATACAAGAATCGCATCTTACATTAAAAGACAAATATAGACTCAAGGTAAAGGGATGGTCATCTGTACTCCAGGCAAATGTAAAGCAGATGTCCCCAGAAAGCACTGAGTCCTCCAGTCATCCACTGATTTAGTTGCTAAGATAAATTCTCCCATTCAACTACCTTTCTCTAGGCTCATGTGATACTTTACTGCAAAACTGACGCACGACAAGAGATTGTTTAAACACAAAGCCAGTATTTCTTTCAGATATATGGGATTCTGGTATCCTATACAGATAGTTTTCAAGCAACAGTGCTTTCATGATACATAGACAGGCACTTGTCATGGAATATCCCACCTGATAATCTCAGCAAGCCTATGAAGGATGCTTTATCAACCACATTTCTAGATGAGGAAGCCGCAGTGCAGAGAGTAATTTGGCCAGGACAAACCTTTCCAGCATCAGAGCCCGAGCATTGTCACCATGCTGCTTAGGAAGAAGGCTGGTCCATCCTTAAAACCCATCTGCAAGAGGATTTTCTCCTTTTAGTAAGTTTTCACTGTGTATTAATGAGGGGTTTTGTTTCTTATTTTTGTTTTCAATGAACACTAAGGAAAATAGTGTTGGAAGAATCTTCTGCCAAAAGTCAGTTCTGCAGGAGAGAGAATTAAAAATTCAAGTCTCAAATCTCCTGCTTTTGTTGTTGGCTCTGGTCATTTCATGATGAAACAGATCAGTACACAGTTATGGTAACAAGTAGGACCCAATTTCCAGACCCCACCTCATTAGTTCACATTGCACTTGTTGTTATAATGTTCCTTAAAATTTTACAAGATGATAGTGTATCCACTTCAATTATTGTGACAGGCTTTCAAAAGGCCTAGCATTGTAAGTTAGTAGGTAAGAATGAGAAGTGCCAGTGGAAAAAAGTCCATAACATTATAAAACACTCCACTCTCAAGGCAAGCATGTGTGTCTTTCCTGACAACCGTGTTGCTGTATTTGTTTTTCATTTGCATCTTTAATGAACTCCAGAGATCATAGAACATAATGGGAGAACTCTACTTTCTGGCAATTAGGGCTTATGTCCTGTTTAGAGGTGGGGAACATTTTTATTGTCTACCATTATTCAGTCTCTAAAAATATAGCATGCAATTCTTTTCACTTAAAGTCTGCTTTTACACAGTGGAATTTTGTGACTAACCACTGATGTCTGTGAGTGGCAAAACCCTGTGAATAGTGTCACAGAATCCAAGTATGCTAAATACTTGGACCATAAATTATGTGTTAAGTTCTTAAGCTAATTCTAAAAGATTTTCTTAAATTAAATATTGTAACGAGAGCAAATATGTTATATCTATTGAAATCATCCATTGAGGAGAAAGAACATTATTTCTAATAATTGCAGTTTGAATCATTATGATGGGATTTGGTTTCACAGGAAACAAAGAAGACTTTTAAAAGATCCTTCCTGAAAATTTGGTCAAAACAATGTCAGTCTTGATATATTTTCACATAAACTACTTTTAAATTGGTTTATACAGAAATGGAAATATCGGTAAAATATGGAAACTAGCCTTAAGTCATTTGTAATATGCATATAAATATGCAAAGGTACACTATATGTAAAAGTTTCAAATGGCAGACTCATGACATAACTGACTAATTTTGACCCAGTACATGTTTGTCATGTCACAAAATTATCCAATTTATGCAACTAAACACATGGCGGCTCTCCATAGCCGTTTGCTGATTAGACATTTGAAAAGCAAGTTTAGAAATCAAAAACAAAACTTTAAAAGCTATCCATATTTACTCATCAGCTTCTGCCTTTATTTTTCTTATTATTTTGCATGAATATATTCAATTACTTGAATTATCCACCACTTTACCTCTTGGCTTCACTTTTTGTAGGTAATTCAATCCTCACACCTCATTGGCCATCAGTATTATTATTTATTACAGAAATTATACTTGACTATTTTATCCATTTGTAATTTATGTACATTCACATACATATACATAGACATATGCATGTGTATGGATATGATAAATGTTTACATTTCTTGAGTTATCTCCAAAATTGTGGTCAGTCCCAATTTCACTATTCATAAAAAATAGAGTACACACCTCTTCTTGAGAAAAAGTCTAATTATATTCTCATTTAGCAAGTATCTTTCCTAAAAGTAGATCATGGAAGTTGTAAGCTTTGTATACATATACACATGCATATATGTCCAAATCCATATC
This sequence comes from Loris lydekkerianus, assembly GCA_963574355.1. Classification (NCBI taxonomy): domain Eukaryota; kingdom Metazoa; phylum Chordata; class Mammalia; order Primates; family Lorisidae; genus Loris; species Loris lydekkerianus. Next base: position 24,907 of record CAUYPK010037282.1, on the reverse strand, counting down.
ATATATGCACACATGCATATAGTTATACACACATTTTCAATTACCTTCTTTGTCTACGCTCTTTAAATGTCTATTTCTTTGTCAGATTGAAAAGAAGTACATTGTTCTCAGCTGAGGTGGAGAAGCAGACAGATGAAAAATGAGCAATCCAGACCTGAGCAGAGGAAATCTGCATTTTAAAAATGCTTTGAAAGAAGTCTGCATTCCCCTAGGACACAAGACTCTCACTATTCACTCCACTGTATAATATAGTACATCAGTACATGATTTTCCTGGATTAATTACATGGGCCTATTCAATAATAATGACTCATTATTCTATCAATTACTTCCTTATACCAGCAAGTCTGGACCCTACCAGTTTCATCAAATGCTACTTCAAAGAAATAGCCTTTAAGTACCTACCTGCTGGTAGACAAACCACACACACATATACACACAGAGCAATGCTTGGATCAACACAAGGATTTTGTGGTTGAATGCCCCAGGGAAGAGCACCCACCCTTCAGGCTAAAGGCTAAAGGACTCTGGAAACTGGTTTAATCCATTTTTACACACCAGTAGTGTTGACGATTTTCCAAAATTGTCCACCCAAGGCACCCGGGAGGATAAGGTCTTTCTCACTCTTGCTTACCTCTGAGCCTTCATTCATGCTGTTTCACCATTTCCCTTCCACTTGCTTGTTTAAACCTTACCCTATCTTAGAGCCCAGAACAAACCGACCTCCACTGTGAAACCTCCTTGTGAAGCTTCCCCTGACCCTCCAGGCCGCACTCAATTTTCCCTCTCAACCTTCTGATCAGATCAGTTACAACCAGGACATTCCCCTCAATTGACTCCTGACCCCCCACTCTCACGTATGGAGCAGTCTAATCAGCACACGGCTGTGGAGAGCCACCATGTGACCAGCACTGTGCATGATGTCACACGTTCTGAGAGAGCATTCGGAACATCTGCTACAGAACAGGGACTTTCAATAGCCCCATTAATCCTTTGAAGGGGGTACTGTTACCTACAAGAGGACAATGAAGGAACAGAACAAAACATGTTCAATAACCTGCCAAAATTTGCACATCTAATAAGAAACACAACCATAATTTATGTCCATAGCAATCAGATTTCATATCTTTTATTCTAGAAGTTACAGACACATGGCCTGGGGACTATATGAGTGACTTTTGATAGGGCATAGGACACACACTTTCCAGTTGTCCACAAGCCTCACCCCACCCTATTGCCTTGTATTCACACACTAGAACATGTATTTATGTTTTCTGCTTGGCTCACAATGACAGTTGAGTTTACTCCCCTACTGTTTTCTCTAGCAGCTTATTTTGACTCACAGTTACAATCTAGCAGGGAATAAACCATAATGTAAAATGAGAACGATATGTGCAGAGATTCTCAGGGGGTAGAGAAGTCATCCTGGACAATGGGATGGCATGCATCACCAAGGCCAGGATTTTGGAAAAAGGAGCATGGCAGAAGGGGTCCTAAGGCAAGAGAATGGGAGACAAAGAGTCCACTGGGCGAGATGAGAACACATTGAGAATTGATGAGCAGAAGTTTGGATTCACTGAAGAATGTGATCTATTAAAGGTAACAGCAGAAGAGAAAGCTAAAAAGATTAGCGGGGCTGATCCTAGAAGGCTTTCAATGCCACACTCAGCACTCTGGACCTCACTTGTAAAAATTAAGGTCTTGTAACAGTTTCTGAGGAAGCACTTACTTGGAAGCAGATTTCAGAAAGCTCAATGTGGCAGGAAGGAGCAGCAGTCCTGGGTAAGGTGCATGGCTGGGTGGAAGAGCAAGGACACAAAGGACAAGGGCAGCTGTCTGGTCTGGAGTGAGATGTGAGAGCCTGAATGCAGGTGTCACAGGGAAGGTGAGAGACTCCTGGCCTGCTCATGCTGTGTGGAAAGCACTCTGCACTTCTGCCCACACGCTGTCTGATCTTAAATCCTTCCCTGACCACCTGATGTAAACGAGCCCCCTGTCTCATCTCCAGCCTCCCTACCGAGCTCCACCGGCCTTATCTTTCTCTGGGATCTTTATCACTATTTGACATACTATACACTTACTTGTTTGTTTATCTACTGCCTGGCTACCTTGATGACACTTCACGTTTCAAACAGACAGGACAGTTTTATTCCCTGCAGCTTATCCTAAAGTGCTTGGCACATAGAAGGTACTTAATAAATATTTGTTAAATGAATAAATACATGGAGTCTTCCTGAGGGTGGGATGCCTTCTTTCAGTATCTAGAAAAGGAGACCAAGAGCCCTGTTGGTGGTCCTCCATACCCCATGATGCCACACTTGTTAGGCCCTGTCACTGCGAATGTGACAGCCAGACCCTTACCTAGTTTTCTAGCAGATGCCACACTCTTCCCCACCTGCACTCTTTAGAAGGAGGAGGTCCTTTTGACATCCTGCCAGTCACGCGGCACAGGAGTTGACACAGGACTTACAGAAGTCACTATTTCAGGGGTCATGCCATGAATCCAAATAGGATTGTCATTCTGCGCCCTTCTTGTGTAGCACTTACCACAATGTAAATGATTAGCTGTTGGCATAACTATTTATTCATGAGACCTTGGGTTCTCAAACCAACCAGACCCAAATCCCCTTTTTATGACAAATATTTTCTAGTACCTTCTTTTACTAGCCTGATATGAAATTAATGGATACTATAACCTCCCTACACACATATTTTTTTTTAAAAAAAATCAATATAAAGCCCTAACTGTAATATAAAAAAGAAATAAAAGGAAAGTAAGTTATAATAAAACAGTACATATTTCAATATATGAATGCTCTGGTGTGACTAAGTGAGGAGGTAGGCAGATGCTTGCTCCCAGTGGTAGAGTCACCGTGACGGGGCTGCCGTCAGCACAGACCCAAATGCTAGGAGTAACCACCACCAGTTGATTTTCCAAAATGGTCAACACATCTTTTTAAAGTCCAGTGGTAATTAACCCATCGATAGAGGACCCAAGAAAAATTAATGCTTACAGATATTTCAAAGCATGAAACCAGGGCAGAGCCATAATTTTTAGCCACTCAAACAAGTTATAGAAGTTGAAAACCATTGGAAAAAGAGTTTACCTGATTTATGCAGATACATGCCCCCCACTTGGTAGAAGTATAAAGAAATATCTGTCCACCTCCAGCCAGCCTGACCTACAACACCAAGGTGGTTTGTAGGCTTTTGTTGTTAATCTGTGTAATAAATACCATATTTTAAGTCCTTTCTCATCAGAATGTGGTTCATCTTCAACATGTAGAGCATTTAAGCCAATCAGAATCAACGTTTTTTAAAATAATATTTTATACTTCACCTTTACCATCTTGAAAACAAAATTTATGGATTATATGATCTACCCCACATGTTTTTCTAAAAATCAATATTATGCTTTCTAATCATATAATAAAAAGAAAAAGAAAAAGATAAATAATTTGAAGGAAAATTATTTATGCATATATGATTACATAAATGCTAAGGCACAACCACGCTAAAAGATACAACCAAATGGTCTGAAGTTTGTATTATACACAGAATTGCTGTAACATGACAGCTACAAATGCAAACTAATCTAAGTGGGTTGGACTGGTGACTTAATCATTCAACTATAAGAAGCCAGGCGTGGTGGCTGACTCTGGTAATCTCAGCTACTGGGTAATTATATTATGATCCAGGAAATCTACTTTTAGGTATGTATCCAAAAGAATTGAAAGCAGAATCCTGAAGAGACATGTTCACAGGATTATTCACAGTAGCCAAGAGGTGGGAGCACCCCAAATTCCATGATAGATGAAGGGCTAAACCAAATGAAGTAGGTGCACCTGACGGGTCACTACTCAGCCTCAAAGAGGAAGGAAATTCTGACCTGTGCTACACCGTAGGTGAGCCTTGAGGATATTAGGCTGAGGGAAATGAGGCAGTTGCAAGCAAGAGCAAGACTCTGCCTCTACTAAAAATAAAAAAATAAAAATTAGCCAGGCATGTTGGCTTAGCCCTGTCTGTAAGACAAGAGGCTGAGGCAGGAGGATAACCTCATAGCCCAGAAGCCAGGATGATACCCCTGCCTTCTAGCCCCAGACAGAGACTATGATGAGATAGAAAGAGAGAGAAGAGGAAGAGGGAGAGAGAGAGAAAAGGGGGCGGGGGAGAGAATAGTTAAGAATGAGTAGCATAGGTTCCGTGCCCACACTCAGTGGTTAGGGTGTCAGCCACATACACCGGGGCTGGTGGGTTTGAACCCGGCCTGGCCCTGCTAAATAACAATGACGACTACAACAAAAAGATAGCCGGGTGTTGTGGAGGGCACCTGTAGTCCCAGCTACTTGGGAGGCTGAGGCAAGAGAATCGCTTGAGCCCAAGAGTCTGAGGTTGCTGTGAGGTGTGACGCCATGGCTCTGTACCTAGGGTGACATAGTGAGACTGTCTCAAAAAACATAACAAAACAAAAAAGGCAAATGAGTAGCATAAGTGCTAACTCACACAGCTAGTACTGGAGAACCAGATCTAGCTAGTGACCCTAATCTGTACTATTTGGCAGCAATATGTTCCTCCCAGCCCTGGTTCAGTGTTTTAAGAAACTGAAGGAGAGGCCATACCCCTTGGGTCTCTTCTGGTACTAATTTCCTCCTAGTGATAACTTCTCCTGGAATCAATATTCCCTTAAAAACAGAACCTTCCCAGCCCTGAGAAGGTTCACAGCAGCAAGCCTGATTTGCCTGATGCTGTTTCTGGAGTTCAATCTTGTTATCAACTATCAGGAAATCCTCAAAGTGTCAAAGGCAAATAAATATCTATTCCCTACCACAGGTTCAGGGGAAGAAAATTTGCAAAAGTGTCCCATGGTATCAGGTATTGCCAAGGAGAAAGAAATAAAAACTAATAGCCTAATTTTCGTTAAGTGATTGCTCTCATAAAGTAAAAGAGAACTTGTCCTTACCAGGACATTAACCCTGCAGTGCTCAGACAATTAAGGAAAGTCGTAAATTAATCCATAATTATGATCTGAAAAGAAAATTTATCTTAGCACAGAGCATGAGAAGAGAAAAAAATTATGTTGGCTAGGATGCTAGCCAGTTGTATTTTGCAAGACAAGCCATGGCCCCCGGTCTCGATCCTTATAGCTCTCTTCCTCTGATCCCCATCACCTCCCCCCACCTCTATACCTCTTCTCCCCTCTCTGCTCACTTTTACCCAAACAGCCTTTACTTCAAACCCTTGAGCTCAAAATTTAAAAATTAAAAATGCTTTAATAAGGAAAGTTCACTCAAAGAGTGCATCTTTTCATTAAAGACTAGAGAGATCCTTCAGAGCTGCATGGAAATGAAACTTGGAAAACGAAAATAAGATGGTGAAGTGTTATTTGTAGTCTGGTTTTCATTATCATTAGGGATGATATTTGAGTGATAGATATATATTCAGGGAGAGAATAAAGGAGGCGAGAAGGCAGAAATAGGAAGATATGGACCCCCTAAGCTATTCCAGACACAGTAAATACATCTCATTGAATCTGAATCACAAATCTATCACATTAGTATTGCTATCCCCATTTTACAGATGTTGAAAGTGAGTGTGAAATCTCATTTTTCTTGCAGAGCCAGATTTCGTTCCAGCTCTATTTGTCTCCAGAGATCAAGCGTTGGGCTTTGCAATGGGGAATGACCGAGGAGAAGAGATGGATGATGGATATAAGAGATTTAGGAAACACTTAAATAACGGTCTTGTTCTGTAGCTCGCTAGTAAATAATAATGCTGAAAGTAAGTCATTTATGATTCTCTTTGGCAATAATTTGTTTTGTTTGGTTTTGCTTTTGTTTGTTGTTGCTCTCTTCCTCCAAAGTTTGGAAGGGAAGCAAATAAGGAAAATGAAGCCTGAGGCCAGGTCACTACGGCACGAAGAGATCCTGATATTAACAGACACGTTTCCCCTTCATCACTCTGCCCTTTGGAGAGACAATCAGTGCACATTGCCTCGAGAGAAGATGAAATAGCCTAAAAAAGATTCATTTCTGGTATTTGAAATTCAAAAGCTGACATCTAAGAGAACAGTAAGAATTCACATGAGCACAGGTAAGAAATTTTGAAGAATGTGAGGTAGAAATGAAGCTTTTGCTCCTAGACAGAGTCCTGTGGAATAGCAGGAGGGAAGAGGACAGGGCAAGGCAGAGAAGCTTTGAGCGACTGCAGGACAGGGAGCATTGGCTCCCAACTTGCTCCGAGATGGGTTCTTTGCTGGGACAAGGGAAAACAGATCCTTGAGGGTGAGCAATGGAGACATCTTGGAGTGGAGAAAGGATAATACAGGATACAGAGTTAGAACAGAGCAGGCCCTGTGTCCTGCATTGCTTCTCCCAGCAGCCCTTCTGGTCTTCTCTGGATCCCGACAAAATAGACAGGTGCAAAGCACCAGCAAAATGGTCCAAGGCCAAGTCCTGGATACAAACACAATTTCCTAGAAATAAATTAAATTCAGATTGAATTTGTTGCTTCTGGTGTTTCTGAACCAACCTAAACCAACCACTTGCACAGGAGAATATGTTCACAAAGAGGGCAAGGTGACTTGAACGTGTTTCCAGCTTCCTGGCTTCCCATAAAAACTGCAAAACATATAAAGTATCTGTGTAGATCTTGAGAGAAATTTTCAAGATCTGTGGATATTGTCAGAATTTCCTTCCTCTTTAAGGCTGAATAGTGACCTGTTAGGTGCACCTACTTCATTTGGTTTAGCCCTTCATCTATAATGGAATTTGGGTTGCTCCCACCTGTGGATAATTTGATATTAAATTTCTTCACTGAGTCAAAATCCTTAGATTTCTCTTTGACAAGCTCTTAATGTTTGAGTTGACCTGGGTGACCTATTATTAAAAAACAACACATCCATAATATTTTAGCTGTGATACTATAAAGATCTTAGCATATTTCCTGACATATAGTGACTGATAATTCTATCATTTAGGTGTACTGGTTACCAACAGTATCTGAAGCATATAAAAATATCAGGATACGCACTGATGCCATCTTGATGGAAACATATTATCAATACACCTCAGAATTGATAGTTTACACTAAAGATCTACTTTTACAATAATACATGAATAAAGTTATTTATTACAACATTATTGTAACAGCAAAATATTGGAAATAACCTATAAGTCTATCACTAGATTTTGGTTGAATAAGCCATGTTGCATCTAATGTAATGGCACACACACAACCATCCAAAAGGATGAGGTGATCTCTCTAGACTGGTATAAATAGGTTAAGTAAAAAAGCAAAACACAGAAGAATGAATTACGTTCCTTTCGCTACATGAAAAAAGAGGCAATATATCTGTATCAATCACCTATCTATATCTTTCTATTCTTATTTTTGCAAAAAGAAGTATAAGAAGATGTACCATAAACTGTTAAAATGATACCCATGAGGATATGTAGAAATATAATGAAAGGACAGGAGTAGGAAGGAGAGCTCTCTGAGCACTCTCACACAGGTCTGATTTTTGTGGACATGCTAGAAGAAAATTACCCTTGACTCTTCATTAACATCAAGAAAAAATCAGAAAGGCTGAGGAATTTTTCCTAGATTAAAGGAAACTAAAGAGATATGGCAACTAAACGCAATGTGCATGATCTTTGCTAGGACCCCGTATCATTTATATTTCTCTATATCTGTATAGTTCCTATTCATGTATCTACACTGATTATATTTACATATCCATATAGCTCATTTATCTACCTATCAAGCATACATACCACAATGTTAATAATAAATAAACATAACAACTAGAACATTTGTAAAACTACTAACTCAATTTTCTTTTTATTAGCAAGATCAGACGTGTCACAAACCATTGTATTTCCTTTTCTGTGAACTGTTTCTATTATTGCCCACTTTTATTTTGGGTTATTGGCTTTTATCTTACTGATTCATGGGAAATCTTTGTACAATAAGAAAATAAGCTTTGAGTGATGTGAGTTGCAGATATTCTCCCCAATTTTTATCTTATTTTCTTTATGGTGTTTTGTTTCCCAGACCATTTTTTTTTTAATTTCCTGTAGTCAATAGTTATCAAACTTTTGATTTTAATATGGGTTTGGATCATGCTTACAAAGGCCATCCTCACTTCAAGTATATTTATGGTTTTATTCATTTATATCTGTATGCCTATATATATATATATATATATATGTAATGTCTATACATTAGAAAATAAATAGTTAAACCATCTGAAATTTATATAGGTTTAAGTGAGATGGGATTGAAATTGAATTTAATTTTTTTACCAGATGGCTATTCTATTATTTCAACACCATGTATTGAATAATTAATTTTCCTCCATTGTTAAATTCCTGTATGTATTTAGGTCAATTTCCTACATTTTATCTCCTTTAACCCCTAAAGCAATCTTGTACTATAGGTATTTTTACAGATTAAGCCACTTAGGGAGGGGAAAGCTTATCTGTCAGAGATAGAAACAACAGTGAGAGAATAGGAATGTGAAGACTTGAAGAAAATTTAGGACCACGGAAATGCATTTGTATTGAATAAAAACTTCATAAATTAACTATATTTATTATAGCTCTAGCCAAAGGAAATAAATGCAGTAAATGCCTTGTTAAAAAAAAAAAAAAACATGTTATTGGCTAAATTATTAGTGAGCAGTGACCCTAATTAACAAGGTAATAACTTGCCTAGTTGCTGATGGGGCAGTTTTTCAAAACTCATCCATGCCAGGTAAGCCTTCCCTACAGGATAAGAAAATGTAATAGGACTCTGACAATTTATGAGGACCCAGAAAGGTATGTGTCCTACTCCCTAAGCTTCCCCTGAGCCCTGCCGCTTCCATCCCCACCTTGAAGAGTGAATGTAAGGACACCTCCCCTCATCAGAGAGGACAAATTTTACATCTCTTATGGAGCTTCAGTCCCTGCTAATGGAATCCTGCTATTCATCCTAGTAGATTTGGTTCCAAGGACTGAACATTCAAATTTCTTTGCTCCCTAAGAAACCAGCATTTATGACAATGTGGCCCAATGTGTGTTGGAGTGTAATTTCCTCAACCAACGAGCAAGCGGGGATGCTTTAACTTTGCTGATTACTGAACGCTGAAGAGGCTACCCACTGTTCTCATTTTCACTGTCTAGGGTTTATGTTAAGGAAAAGAGGTCAGGGAAGGTCAATTCCACTCACACTGCTGATCCTACACTGAACATTCATCTGAACAGGCAAGGCCAAAAGACTTAGCCTGGATATAAACATCAATAAAAAGGCAACTGATACGGTCTTTGGGGTTAGTAATAAAAAGCAAATGCACTGGATCACATTTACGTATGTTTCTAATACAGCAGTGGAAAGGGGGAGGTAGCGTATGAATTCACACCTGAATCTAAAAAAATTAAAAAGGCAGGCTTCCAAAAGTCTTCTTTACTCACAATCAATTGTTAATATTACTTCAAAAAGAATTTCCTCTATTCACCTAAAAGTTTAATTAAGACATATGTTCTAACAAGTCTGTTAGAACTCAAATCAACTCAAATTCAAATCAGTCCATCAATCCATGAATCAATACTTATCAGAGACTCCAACAAAATATAATACTAACTTAGATGAGGTTCCCTTCAGAGAATAATTTGATGTCCTCGTCTTTTTCTGATGCAGTAATTCAGGAAAATGTGAGATGTGACTATAAAGTAATGATACTGATTCCACTTGTCACACATGAAAATCAACTGTGTCATTTACACAATTCTCGTCGCTTCCATAGTCTGCGATCTTGTTACTTATATCAACTGGAACACTTTAGAGGAGAAAGTAAGTTTTTGTTATGGGTTAGCTATTAGGATAAATTGACATTGAGGCTGATTGCATTCACTGTTCCTCTAAATTAATAGACTAGGTTTGATTTTAGTTTTAGAACTTTATGGATTTAAGTCCCTGAAATATATCAAGGATCACTCACAGACAAGGCTTTGTAGTGCATTTTTTGTGCCTGTGTGTTGGTTGGGTGCAGGAAGGTAAGACCACAAGTTTATCATAAAAGGAGAGAAGGAGAGAAAAGAACGTTAAGCATTTGAAATCTAATTGAACTGGCAATAATTAGCAGCCTCACCACTCACAGCCGTGTAACCTTGACAAATTACTCAATTTCTCTCTGCCTGTTTGTTTCCTCGTCTATAAAACGGAGACAGCACACCTAACAGTGACTACTTCCTATGTTTAGTGTGAGGATTAAATGAACTCATGGGTAAAGTGCTAAGCTTAATGATAATAATGATTATGGTCCTTCGATAACACTGCAGAGGGATATTGTTGCTTCCCCCCCCCAGCAACAAGCTCTCAATGCTTAATTTTGGAACTAGGGGAAACCTTGACTTTTGAAGTACCTTGGGGCAAAAAGGTAATATGACTTGGCCAATGTTAGTGATGGATGAACACCTTAAAAGAAGCTGGCTTTTAACTCTTTGACTTGTTTGTTTAATTATGGGGAAGAAGAAGATATTTTCTGCATTACAGTGGGTTGCTCAAAACTCAGTGAATGGATACAATCAAAGTAGTTTGAGGCACGCAAAGGGTAGGCATTAAGTAAAGTCAGTCGCCAGTCAACAGTGTTTATTGATTTATTTCTATGTGAAGAGCATTGTATTCTGTGCTGAATGGGAATGCTGTATTCTTATTCTTCAAGGCATAGAAGTTGACCTGGTATAGGCTGACCTGAATTTTTCTGTAAAAGCTTTCTCGAGATGGTTGCTTAAGCAGCTGTTAATCGAAAGAAAAAACACTATTCCCAGCATCTTTCCTCAGCTTCACTAGCACTCCCAGGGTGCCTTGAGATGCTACGAGCTCCCTCCCCGGCACTCAGCACAAAGTTCACCCCCAGATTTGAGAGAGACTCTTAATCCTGAAGTATAGGCTAAGAAACTCTGCTCTACTGTCTCCTTAAAACCTGTGTGCTGTACATTGAGAGAAAGCTATCATATATTCTTAGAGGATATATTTATATTTTCATATTTATTAACTTTAAAACCTGAATATTTAATTGCATCCAGAAGTCTTAGGTTGTACTCTTATTTCTCCCTAAAAATTATGAAATCTTGATGAGAGCTGGCTGTGATGGTTTTTAGGTCTCTTGTGTTATCAGCAAAATAGAGGAGAGGCTGGATTGGGCATTCTAGCTGGTTTGATCGGTCTTCACTCTCTTCCCCCACCTCATCCCCACTTAACGTTCACTTTTACTGCAAAAAATTCTCTTTACAATTAATCAGGAGTTCTTTCTATCAATTTCTTTCGGAAATTAAGGAGAGAAATAAGAACAGTCATTTCTAGCAGATAGATTCTTTATGTCTTGATTTTTTACTTCACAAATGTGTTTTGGATAAAGGTGTTTTAGAGGCATTTTTGTTCTGTCTGCATGTGTGTTTCTGTGTGCCTATGTGGGGTGCAGGGGGGTCACTAAAGGAAGTACAAGGCATCTGTTGCTGTAAAGGAGGTAAAAATGAAGAGAGAATTTCAAGGTGGGATTTTCTATCAACTGACTATGAATGACCAGGCATGCAAAACACAGAAACAAGCAAACAACCTTCTCTCAGTTTTACATTTTTCAGGCTTAGCTGTCTACGAAAACTTAACAGAACTTGAACGTTCAATTGAATCCAAAATTCTTAGATTTTTGTTTAGGACTGGATGTTTTTGATTAGAAGGCCCTAGGTTTTTATAAGGTGACTGGCAAGGAAGAGGCCTCAATGCCAGGCTTCTGAGCAAGACTGCCAACAGCACACGTAAATGGAGCTGCAAATTAGGTAGGTAGGTAGATAGATAGGTAGATAGACAGACACATACATACATACATACATGGAGAGACAGACAAATAAAACAGAAAACAATGAAATCAAGCGAATTACTGGAAAGGAGAAAATATACTTCCACTTTAAAAGAAAAGTGCAAAATAAAATTCTCCTTATTACCAAGTGCATTTATCTAACAACATGTTGTATAGTTGTTTTTTTGTTTTGTTTTGTTTTTTTATTAAATCATAGCTGTGTACATTAATGCAATCATGGGGCACCATGTGCTGGTTTTATATACAATTTGGCATATTTTCATCACACTGGTTAACATAGCCTTTCTGGCTTTTTCTTAGTTATTGTTAAAACATTTATATTCTACATTTAGTAAGTTTCACATGTACCCTTGTAAGATGCACCGTAGGTGTGGTCCCACCAATCACCCTCCCTCCACCCATCCTTCCCCCACTTTCCCCATATTCTTAGGCTATAATTAGGTTACAGCTTTCATATGAAAGCTATAAATTAGTTTCATAGTAGGGCTGAGTACATTGTATAGTTTTGTTGCTACAATTCCCCTTACCCCGAAAGAAATTCAGGGGTTATTAAGCAGAGGCATGACAGATACTCCTAGAAGCAGCAGCCTCTCAATATATACAAGAAGTTTTATATAATTTTACTTTGAAATTTTATATTGCTTGTTATTCCTTATTCAATTTTTCTATTAGATTAACCCCTGTTTCCTGATGGCAATGAGTTTTTAGGGCTGAAAATGAGGAAATCCTTCCCTTAATTTCATTGGATCTAAGAAGTTTTTCCAGCAGAAGAGGGTTTTCTCACTATGGAAGTAATAGTGAGAGAGCTCAAAGAGAGCTCCAGGGAAAGAAAGAAAAGGGTTTGGTTTAAGCTAATCTGGATTCTTCACTCAGTTCTTTAAAAATCTAGTCGTCAGGTATCTTTTGCCACCCCATAATAAGAATGACACTTGTCCTATGACACAGTTGCTGTTGATGCTATTATCTAAGTCAACAATAATAAAATAGATAGGAATTAATATTAGTCATTGGACTCAAACATTGGGCCTGAAATCAAGCAAGTGACTTCACAGTCTGCATTTTATCGATGTTATAAGTTGACTTAAGCAACCCACCACAGTGAATATTAATAAAACGGAGCAAGCCTTAGACTCGCCAACTCTCTTTCATTCACGTAATCATCTGTACCACACTCGTCTTAGAAATCTGAAGATGGCGAGAAATATCCTACATATCCCATTTTTAGCATTTGTAAAGCTTCACACGTATGTTCTCTCCCTCCACCACTGCCTCCTGTGATTCAGTCACTTCATATTGTAATACTTTGTTGATTATTGATTTTTGGTTAAGGTTGGAGCCCAATACAACTGTGTGAGCATTCGCTGCCTTCAATTTGATGGTATGCTGCAGCCTGCCCACTCCATATTGACAGGCATCCTCTTACTTTCAGATTGTTGTTGGGGGGCTGATGAACACGCAGGAGGGGGATCATGACCTTTTCTCTTATCTGGACAGCTCTTAGCTTCACAAACATTTTCTTGCTGCAGGGTGTTATTAACAACAGGGTGATAGAACAAAGAAAAGGAGAGATGGGAAGCACATCAGTATATGAAATTTTCTTTATGAGGACACCCACCCTCCAGGACCAAGTAGAGGGGGAGGGTCTAATTATAAAGGTGTTGATTATAGAGATTTCTCCTCTTTAGAAAAGCAAATTCTGCACACACACATAGGCACATGCTCTAATAAGGTCATGATTTGAAAATTAAGGGTTAGTCATTCCCCTCATTCATGGAAGTTTGCAACTCTGCTTTCACTGGAAACTAGTTTACATAAATAGAAAAGAAAACCAAAGGAATTGAATTTATTACACAGCATTCATGAGTTAAGAGACATTATAATTAGTGTTGACAATTAAAATGTAATAAGCTCATTTCTCCTACATATGAAGGACATATAAATTCAGCTCTGTGGGATTACTTAGGGCAAAGGTGTTAGAAACACATGCAAATTATTACTAGTCCAGGTTGGCAAACCCCCCTTACCTCACAAGCTTTGTATTGAAATTTAAGGGTCCTCGTGGTAAGGACAATCTAGACATTTCTAAAAGGCCTATTAAATATTTTCTGTGCAACTCTGAAGAAAAATTTTAAATTTCAATGTGTGAGAACATTCTGCCTTCCTTTGGAGTGGATTAAATTTAAACTAAAATTTCCCACATCACTAGATTTATACTGGAGGCTTTTTAGCTTAGGCCAGTATTCTCCATAATAAGAAGCTAAAATGAAGAAAGATGAAATAGCCATAAGGAAAGCTACAGAACCCACGTTACTAAATGATACTAATACTAGAGTCAACATTGACATATTTGAAACATACCATTTCTGTGACATTAATTATTCCAAATTGGTCATCTCTATTGACTTTGTTTCCCCCTCTGAATAACTAATCCCTTCCTTGCTTCTAGGTCCCAAATCCCATGACAAGTGTGTGATAATGAGAAAATCAACAAAATCCTGTTTTTTTAAAAAAATCTTATTTTAAGCTGTGGAGAGATATAAAACACTATCAGAAAACACCAATTTCTTTTATTTTGTTTTCCCTTAAGTAAAGGATGTGCAATTGGGTTGTTTTTCCTCCCCATATTCTGTTTAAGATAAAATCCCCCCTGGGTTAAAAATATACACCATATGTCAAAGGTACTTGAAAATAGAGATTTAAAATGGAAACACAGTACAATGCTAACTTTAACAGTCCCAGCAGGACTTAACCAATAAATATAAAGTAGTTTAAAAAGCAAGGGGAAGGGGGAGATGATCTGAAATTCCAATGTTTTGCATTTTTGTGTTCATTTCATTTAAGCATCCCAACCCCTGCATAGGTAATAAAGCATTACATCTTATATCTCTGTAGAGGCGACAATGTCTTTTCCTCTGGAATGAGAATATCATCTTTAAAGATCACACACAGAAAGAGAAAAAAAAAAATCCCAGGGCAGTGTTGGCCCTGAAGTTGTGCCACTGTGCAAATCCTCTCCTGGTCTCTGATACGGTATCCTCAATTCCTATCTAGGAACTACTACTCTGTACAGAAATAGAGAAGTATAAAGCCATTATCAACCCAATTCTCTATTTGTCAACCTTTAAGTAAAGGGAAAAATAGCTATTCTCTTTCAATCTGGCATTCAGCTAACAAGAATTTTCTATTAGCCATCATCCACATATTTATATGCCATTATGACTCTTGCTCAAAACAGTGTCCTAAAGCATAAGCCTGACGTGCTTCTGAAACACTAAAGCAGGAACGTACAACAGCCATCAGCAACTCCGTGTTTTATGAATTTTACAGTAATGTAAATGCTTCCTGAATTGGCCACAAATGTAGGTGCATGGAAATTGTTCATTAACAAGAGACTGATTAGCCAAACCCTCTATTTCTCTGATGATGCCAAATAAAGACATGGCACCTTGTACTAAGAACAGGAAGAAGATTCAATCATAACCTGGGTGAAAGAAAAAAAAAAAAAAAACATCAATTTCCCCATGAGTTATCCACTTTTCTAGCCCCAAAGATAAAAATTTGAAAACTGGATCTCATCAATAAATGTACACCTTGGAAAGTTTTCATAGCTACTCCCAATAAAACCTACATTGGCCATGACCCATCTAGATAAAAGATTTACATCTAAATCTTAGGGTCTTTCATCATTTAGATATGTTTAGGATTTTATTTTTATAACAACAGTATAACCTCCATAGTTGACCTGCTCCCTACATTGACTACCTCCTTAAGTTGAACTAATTTTCGTAGATGGGACAGGTACAACACTTACGAATCAATATAGGAGGCCTAGTTCTTTATGTTGACCACCTCTGTAGGCTGACAGTTTGTTACTATCCTTTGGGTGGCCAACTTACAGAGGTTCTACTATAGATTCTCATTTTATTTTTATTACTATGAAATGGGTTGAATAGTTATTTTTATGTTTAAGACATTGATTTTAATCAGAAGTTTTGATTTTTTTTTAATGTTTAGAATTCATTGAGGGTACAAAGAATTAGGTACGCTGGTTGCAGTTTGGGTTGAATAGTATTCTACCAAATCCCTTTCTACTGCAATCTCAGCACATGACCTTATTTGGAAATAGGGTCTTTCATGATGTAATAAGTTGAGATCATACTGGATTAAGGTAGGCCCTAAATCCAATGACTGGTGATCTCGTAGTAAAAAGAGAATAGGAACACAAAGACACATGAAGAGAAGAGGAGACTCCCACATAAAGACAGAAGCGCAGATCTACAAGCCAAGGAACGCCAGCAACTACCAGAAACTGAGAGAGAAAACTAGTGGTAGTCTACCTAAGGCTGGCATGGTCTCTTGCTTAGAGCCTCCAAAAGGAACCACTGTACTGGCACTTTGATTTCAGACTTCTGGCCTCCTAAACTGGGAAGGAATAAATTTCTATCATATTAAGCCACCTGGTCTGTGGTAATTTGTTACAGCAGCTATAGGAAACTAATACAGACTATATCCTCATTATCACCATTATTATCATAATTAACATTTATCAGGCCCTTTGTGCCAGACTGTGCTGTATGCTTTTTGTATGGTGTCCTATCTAACCTACATAATAATCTATGGTGGAAAATGTAGCTATTATTGTTTTCATTTCCACACAAAGAGACCAATTTTTAGGGATGGTCAAGCCCCCATAGAAAAGGAAGGTATGAGATTCAAACCCAGGTTCTTCTAATATCAAGTATTCTTCTAGCAAATTACACTCACACAAAATAAGATGATATCAGAGATTTTCATTATTTAAAAATCTGAAAATATTTACCCTGGGCTGAATATAAATGCAATCTAATCTCCTAAACTTTTATACCTGTGCCCAGGACATAGCATAGTCATAAACAAAGTTTAAAATGATCAGCCAAACAAAAATAGGGACATATATCTAGGGAACAGAATAGAAAATCTAGAGATGAAACCAGCCTCATGTTGCCATCTGATCATTGACAAAGCACACAAAAGCTTACATTGGGGAAAAGAATCCCTATTCAACAAATAGTGCAGGGAGAATTGAATAAACACATGTAAAAGACTGAAACTGGACCTGCACTTCTCACCACTTACAAAAATTGATGCACAATGGATAAAAGATTTAAATTCAAGAAACAAAAATGATATAAATCCTAGAAGAAAGTGTGGGGAAAACTCTTGATGATATCAACCTGGGGAAAGATTTTATGAAGAAAACTCCATTGGCAAATTCAGCAACAAAAATAAACAAATGGGACTTAATTAAAGTGAAAAGCTTCTGTACAGCTAAGGACACAACAATTGAAGCAAACAGACAACCTTCAGAATACGAAAAGATATTTGCATGTTATGAATCTGACAAAGTTTTGATAACCAGAATCTACACAGAACTCAAATTAGTCAACAAAGAGCAAACAATCCCATCTATCACTATAGAGATATGAACGGAACCTTCTATGAAGAAGACAAACAAATGGCCAAAGAACAAGTGAAAAAAAAAATGCTCATTATCCCTAATCATCAGAGAAATGCACATTAAAACCACCTTGAGCTATCACTTAACTCCAGTGAGACTAGCCCACATCACAAAGTCTCAAAGCTGCAGATGCTGGCAAGAGTGTGGAAGAAAGGGAAAACTTTTATACTGTTGGTGAGATTGCAAACTAATACAGCCTCTTTAGAAAGAAGTATGGAGAATCTTCAAAAACTCAAAATAGACCTTACATTTGATCCTACAATCTCATTACTACGTAGAATGAAAAAAGTCATTTTACTATAAGGACATTTGCACCAGAATGTTTATTGCAGCCCAATTCACAATCAACAATCTAGAGGTGAAATCAATCCAAGTGCCCATCAACCCATGAATGGATTAATAAACTGTGGTGTATGTATCCATGGGATAGTATTCAATTATAAAAATAAGGAGACGTTACATCTTTTGAATTCACCTGGATGGATTTGGAGAACATTCTCCTTAGTATCCTAAGAATAGAAAAGCAAGTATGCAATTTACTCAACACCAATGCAGAACCAGGAGATGAATAAATACACATCCACCCAAGAGAAAAACACAATTAAACTCAAGTGGGAGGAAGGGGGGAAGAGGAAGGAGGAGAGGATTGGTGTGCTCCCACTACCAGGCACAATGTAAGGGTAAATGGCACGCCTCCTGGGGGAGGGACACAACTACAACTTGGACTTCACCTAACAAATGCAAACAGTGTAACATAATCATCTGTACCCTCATATCGATCTGAAATTTTTAAAAGTAAAAAATAAATAAATAAAATGATGAGCCAAATGTATTCCACGAACCACAGAAGTGGACATTTTGGCAAACTTTCCAGCAGAAAATGAAATAAAAAAGAATTCTTTGCTTACCTGTTTACCAGAAGACCATATCTTTATGCTTAGTTAATCAGAACTTTATGAGATTTATGGACTTGGTTCTTTTCTCCAGAGGAGATGGGCAAGCCATTTGACACACTGCAGCAGAAAGGTCCTCTCCTTTCCTTTATCAGGCACCATGACATAATACTACACGATTCTTTTTGGACATAGGACTGGAAGCATAGCCCAAAGGGGCATGTGCTGTCATTTCCAACATTTTTATTTCTCTAAACTTGGAATGACCTACTGTATCTTTTTCTGGCAGTCATTCGGCCTCACTTCACTAAAAGCATTTAGAGAACTAGAAGATAGAAATGTGTCTTCGACATTCAACAAATGTTTATTGAGCACCTATTGCAGAGAAACTTGTATAGTTTATGATTATTGGCATACGTAAGAAACTGTATGATATATGTAGAAATAAAAGCCATGCAAAGAAAAATGTGACAGGTATTCAGAGAAAGGTGTCTCTTTCGTGCAAGAAGACCAGTAAAGCACTTGGTCCTGGAGGCTGTCTGTGACCCAGCTATGTGAAAGGGTAGGGAGATGAGAGTGAGAAAAGAAAGGCCTGAGAATTTAAAAAGAGGTTTCTTGATACAGTTCCTCCCTAGGATGAAAGGAACGGTTAGTCCTATAGCACTGGACAATGAGCTTCTTGAATGCAGGGATTTAGCTTTGGTAAACTTTGTGTCATTAGAGCCCAGCACAAAGTAACATGCTAAAAATATATATATACAGTAGAACTTCTTTAAGTTGACCACCCAAGGGACTGTAACAAATTGATCAACATGAAGAGGTGGTCAACATAAGGAACTGGGCCTACTGAACTGATACATGTGGTGGGTGTCCAATCTATGAAAATTAGGTCAACTTAAGGAGCCAGTCAATGTAGGGAGGTGGTCAATTATGGAAGTTGTACTCAATTTGAAGGGTCAACACATGGAATAATGAGCAAATAAATGAACATTATGTTGCAAAGAGAAAAGTAAATGAAGACCCCCTTTTCTCTCTGTTGAAAGCCAAAGGAGGAAGCAAATGTTTTTTGGAACTAAGAGGAAAGCGGCCCAGCATTGTTAGGATTCTAGGAAGGGCTAGTGGAAAACTCCAGGCCCTCTCTTCCTCACCAGTCGGTCCTCAGCGGCTGGCTTGCTGCCCAAATGAGAGCTTCCTCCCTGAAACAATCTGGAGGTCAGAGACCAGAGAAGAGTGGAGAAAGGAAGGGGCCCCCTAGATAGCAAGCCCATAAAAACCCTGGGGGAGATGGAGGGTAGTAAAATCACCTGCCTGTGGAAATCTGAACTGTGCAAAAAAAAAAAAGCCCAACAGAATTTAAAGTCAGTTTCCAAGAACAAGTCTATTCTTAGGTGACCCTTTCTTTTAGCAATAGACCTCTAAGCACAGGGAAGTAATTAGAATTCATCACAACAAACTAACTTTGGAGTTCAAAGGGTTACATTGTTTTATGATGTTTTCTCTTTTATAGATGGAATGCTCAATATGGGCAAAAAAAACTAGGAGTCTGATGTGTAATGTATTAGTGGGAAGTGAAGGGAAAAAAAATAGTGAGAATGAATAAGAGCCATATTTGCTGGGGGAAACACCAATGACTGATTCTGTGAGTAACGGTGTCAGAGCAATCCAGTTAGTTCATTCACTTGGGTCAGCCTCTAGCTCATATCAGATTATATGATTGCCAAGATCATAGTACTCAGATTAAAGGTACTTCCAGAAAGTTTGGGGGATGTCAGCTCCTGAACCACCTGTCAGTCAGGTAAAAAATCTCATGCATGTCTGATATTATTTTGAACTAAGGAAAATCATGACTATTAGATCATGTCAGAATAAAGACAGCAGCACTACAGCCAGGACCAGGGGCCTTGCATTCTATGGGCGGCTTGGGTCAGAGTAAGTAAAGGGTTTAGGGAGGGTTTGAGCTCCTCAGGCCACCAGAGGGACTTTTCTTTGAATAATCTACTGTTCAAAAAGTGATCTTCCAACCCAAAGTCAAGACTTTAGGAAAGACAGCTGGGGGTGGGGAAGTGATGAGCATGAACCAGGACTCAGTGGACTCAAGGACCAATTCTGACTGCACCATCTCTCAGTAGGATGATTACATGAGAGATCAGCATCTGCTACATGCCAGCCAGGCCAGCAGTCCCCAACCTTTGTGGCACCAGGGTGCCACACTAGTTTCATGGAAGGCAATTTTTCCATGCACCAGGAAGGAGGTAGGGAGATAGTTTCAGGATTATCCAAGAGTATCACATTTATTATGTGCTTTCTATTATTATTACATTGTAATATATAATAAAGCTCACCATAATGCAGAATAAGTGGGAATCCTGAGCTTGTTTTCCTGCACATAGACGGTCCCAGCACTAGCATCCACACCTCTGCTCCACCTCAGACCATCAGTATTAGATTCTCACAACCTAGATCTCTCACACATACAATTTACGGTAGAGCCCATACTCCTTTGTGAGATCTAATGCTGCTGCCAATCTGACAGGAGACAGAGCTCAGGCGGGGATGTGAGGGATGGGGAGGGACTGCAAATACAGAGAAGCTTTGTTCACTTGTGGTTCACAGCTGTGCAGCCCAGTTCCTAAAAGGCTGCAGACCAGTACCAATTGACAGCCTGGAGGTTGGGGACCACAGTGCCAGACAACTTGCTGGGGGTTTCCCAAGTTTCATGCTCCCTAAGCTCCAGTTCCCCCATGCATACAAAACATGGAGATAGGTTTCCTCTGCTTATCTCTCAGAGAACTTTGCAAATTCTAAAAGAGATCTGGAAATCTGAAGAGACCATATGTATGGTCTTTGGGGGATGTCTTTGTCTACCTGGCCTGATTCAGGTTGTGATAAAGGCAGATGTATCCTCCTGGCAAATTCTCACTCATACTCAAGTCAAGTGGAACCACAGAATCATTTCCACCATCACTTCCCTATTTGGCTGCAATTTGTCACTTTCCTTTTGCCTACCCAACGTGATTGCTAGCTTCCATGTAAGCTGTCATATTAGCTATCCATTACTGCAACTGGGTATCAGAGGGAGAATAAAGAGGCTGAGCTTGTCCCCAGCCTTCCTATTTCTATTAGCAGTGTCACAATCCAAAACTAATTAATCCACTGGAGTCTGAGTTCTCAGATCTGAGAAACAAGTATAATATTTTTTTGCCACAATTGAGAAGATTCTTAATAATATCAAAGAGCCTCTTCAATAAGGTATTATTATTACTTGAAGTAAACTTTGTTGTTGTCCCAAATTTATCACTTCAACTTCCATTTAGTGTCAATTCCAAAACAATTCTAAGAACATGATACTCAGAGCCACACACATTTCTCCAAATGATTGTATTTATGCTCATGTTTTGAGTCAAACTGAGTCAAACAAGAGCCATAAGTAAGCAAAAAGGTCATCTCCTTGATGGACACAAGGTTCTGAAAAGAATTATTTTGCTTCTATAACATACTAAGCTTAAATCTTTTTTTCTAGACACATGACTCTCTATAACTGACCAATAAATCATTACTTTTGATCAAATTTTATTATCAAATACTAGGTTTTGGATCTGATATTCATATGGCATCTGTAATAATTGACTTTACTTATTAAGAGATTTATAATAATTACATCAAGATTTAGGAAGAAAAACATAAAAATACAGAATTACATGACAAGTTTACAAGTATGGACCCCATGCTTCAAACATTTATTCCTAAAAAAATTGGTTAACCAAGAATCTTGCCTTAAAGGCTAATTTTCACATCTATAAGCCATGATAGTTATAAGGGAGCTGTAGATTTTAAGCCTAATTAATTACTTATTTCTTGAAATAATACATGTGTTACTGGTATGAATTTGCCACAATGATAAAAGAGATGCCAGACTTCTTTATTTTTCTAAATCAAATCTTAAATTTGGCTCTAAGCTTTTACTCTCTATAGTGAAGGGACAGAAACTCAACCTCTATTACTATTACTGTTCTTTCCTCAACTTCCCCAAGGAATTAGAAAAGAACATGAGGTACTTGTGGCATCAGAGAACATGGGAAAAGCTTCTACTCCTCCCCATTATCATCACTGAGATGTTTTGCCCGAGACACTTAAAGGCAGTAGGCTTCCTTCCTCTGTGTCAAGGGAGGACATCCAGACTACACACCAGAGATGCCATGGTACTTAGTATTCAATCATCACCACCAGGCTCCCACTTCCCAGCATCAGGGCAGTGTTGGCCAGGAAGCCTGCCCTACTTGGATGTTGAGGGGAGTAGGACATGACCCCTTGCTATTCACCCCCATTACACACACACAAACACACACACACACACGTCTTCCCCTGGCTCAACTGTTAACTATTTCCTTGGACTCATCCTCTTCTAGGGCAATCCAACTTCATTGTCAAGGAAAGCCTTGACTTCTGAAACATATGACTTACTTGTGAGACAGGAAATGATATTCTTCCTGAGTCTTCTCCAAAAATAACAATGAAATAGAAAATTATATGACTATCAATTTCCCATCACATATGCAAATCACCCAGCCTGGAGTTTGATACATAAAAGGACACTCAAAAAATTCATTCCATCCACCACACAAGTTCCAAGGAGCGTATGTTTTTGGTAATGGGAATAAGACTCACAGTCTGATAATGGAAACAAGCAAGAAAATAATTCAATACAATTAAGAGTGATACTCAACATAATTAAAAACCTGTAAGATTCAGGCACCAACCAATCAACAGAGGCTAGCTATAATTTCAGGTCCCAGAGTTCACCTCCCTGGACAGGCAAGTCTTAGATACCCAGTTCCTGAAATTTGGGGAGTAGTGGGGAGGGTTGGGGTATAGCATTGGGAGGCATCCCAGGGACTTGGGCTGCAGCCATTTACTTATCAAAACATAAACACTTTAATATGTTAACAACTTGCAGCCACACCAGTACATACCAGCTAACTATCAGTGCTGATCACTTAACAAAAAAATTGCAACATCAGAGGATACTCAGAGTGCTCAGCATATCTAGTTGGCAGGGGAGTTTTTGAGCTGAGACTTTGCCCATTCAAAGAGGGTTTTCAGGAAAAGGGAACAACTTGGGAAAAAGCATAGAAGCTAAAGAGAGCAGGGAAAGTTTTAACTGAGAAAGAGGGTGTAATTAGTAGGACTATGAATATCATTGATTCTGAGATGAACAAAGAGGTAAGTAGCTATGTGGCTTTTCCAAAAATCCAAACTGATCATATTGTTGAGACATCAGGCTCTGTTCTTGCCTTGGCACCTGAACCCCACCACCTATGGCCAGCATTCTCAGCCTCCATCACAAGCCTTACCCTGGATAAGTTCCCTGTTATTCCCACTCAGGCAGGGACATAGGTCTTTGTTTTTCAACATCATGGCAGTTTTCAGACACCAAAGCAAGTCCATCTTCCTTAGGTAGCTTTACAAGAGAGCAACTGCAGACTAGCTGGTATCAAGGGAAAAGGCCAGCCCAACACGGAGAAGCTGCCCACAAGTGACCTTGTGAATGAAGGAACACTCAGCCCTCAGTGACCTGTCAGTGGAGGTGAACAAGGGGCTGGGAGCATCACCACTGGGGTCAATGTGGCCAGGAGGCAACCGTCAGAACGAGGGGAAAGCTGTTCAGTGTGGGCAACTGGCTGACCTCTGAAGAGTAAGGAACATCAATGAAAATTCAGGTTGGTTATGACGACGCCATAGGGTCAACTGAATTGACATTTAAGCCAGCTGCAGCCAATAGACACGGCCCCCAGAACAAAGCGGCCCCCACATTCTGCTCTTTTTAACCAATCTGGACTTCTCAAGAATTCTATAAAATGTTAGGTTGACTTAGTTGGCAAACTTTAAAACAAAAATGTTCAATATTAAGATTAAAAAACATGGTGTATAACTGGGCCTCAGCACTGAGAATGTCTGATCAAACCCCCTCTCTTTATAGAGGAGCCAGTCTAAAGCTCAGGGAGGTGGAATGACTTGCCCAAATCCACCCAGCACTTCAACAACACTGCCAGGACGGAAAGGGTCCTAGACTGGGAGAGCCATCCACCCTTTTTGCAAAGCAGAGACGAACAACCTGGCCCCCAGCAAGATGACCAAAGTGGGACTCTCCCACCCAGATAAACGCAGGGCCAGTGAAATCCAAGGGCCCCAGGAGACGAGAAACACGTGCCCAAAGCCTTAGGAAGGACGCCGCTCTGGACCACAGGGAGCCACGGATGTAACTGTAATTTCAGCCTCGTTCTCCATAGTGTTTTTGGTGCACCTACACAAACGCAGCCACCGGAGCTGCCTCACTATGAAATTTCTTAAACATTTGCGAGTCCATCCTCGCACAAGGGGCAGAGAGGGGCCACTTCGCTGGCTGCTGTCAGGGCTTTGCATGCGGATTTGGACTGGGGACAAACGCCGCGGGTTACCGAGCGGCCTCGGCTTCCCCCTGCTGTGCCCCGTGCCGGCGCCTAGGGGGCGCCCTCGCCGTGCGCGGCCGCCCTCAGCTCCGCAGCTCCCAGCCAGGAGCCCACAGGACAGCAGAACGTTTTTCTTTTCAATGCACGTCAACATTTCAGGGGAAAGGAGAGACGCACTTGCAAAGGGAGTTTACAAAACTCCCCCCCCCCCCCCC
>CAUYPK010037273.1:0-43159 GCA_963574355.1 Loris lydekkerianus | reverse complement strand
AATTCGCTGAGAAGAAAAAATAAAAAAAAAGTCTGGATAAGCTTCTTAAACTCTGGAAATAGTGTGTGCTCTTAAGAGTTCTTGATATCTCAAAGTAGTTTTGATTTGCATTTCTCTGATGATTAAAGATGATGAGCATTTAAATTCTGTGTTTTACCAAGCTGTCAGTTAAAAAAAGTAGGGGTGGAAAGGCATTCAAATCTCAAAATATTTACCTCACACTCCCTTACTCAAGAAGCTACTAAAGGGTGTGCGCCATCAAAATCAGGGCATAACCCAAGAAATAGGAAGACACAGATTCAAAAAACAGGGAATCCAACACAGGAGAGAAGTCAAGTATCATGACACTAGCCAGCAAACCTAGAGAAGAGTAAGTCCAAATTTGTAGGGTGAGAGGGCTCCAAGTGGGCTGTCTGCAGAGAAAAAAAGGAAATGATAGATTTGATAGCTACATTTGACCATATGGAAATGAAATTAAAGAAAATTTAAAATTATTTTGGAGATTCAGGGAAGAATTAATTATACTGTAGAAATACAGAAAATATTGCAAAAACAAAGCAATTATTAACTCCTGGAAAAACAAAGTTTTTAAGAAAGGAAATGTCATCTTAGTGTACTCTGGCTCAGCAGTGAAAAGCACTTGCAATGTCATGATGTAAATAATGACAATTTAAACAAAAATTGGGAGATGGCTGGGCACAGAGGTTCACACCTATAATTGTAGCACTCTGGATTGCCTGAGCTCAGGAATTCAGACC
Organism: Loris lydekkerianus; assembly: GCA_963574355.1. Classification (NCBI taxonomy): domain Eukaryota; kingdom Metazoa; phylum Chordata; class Mammalia; order Primates; family Lorisidae; genus Loris; species Loris lydekkerianus. Next base: position 42,401 of record CAUYPK010037273.1, on the reverse strand, counting down.
AGCCTAAGCTAGAGCCAGACCCCATCTCTAAAAATAGCCAAGTGTTGTGGCAAGCACCTGTAGTCCAAACTACTAGGGGAGGCTAAGGCAAGAGAATCGCTTGAGCCCAAGAGTTTGAGGTTGCTGTAAGCTATGACACCATTGCACTCTACTGAGGGTGACAAAGTGAGACTCTGTCTAAAAAAAAAAAAAATTGGAAGACAACTACTTTGAGAGAAGAAAGAATGGGTGCTGGGAAGGGAACTGTTATCATTCTCTATGGTTACAAATAAATAGGTAATATCTAAAATTTGAATACCTAAATTTTGTAAATGAAGAAATATTGCCAGTGAGAACAGCCCACATCACAAAGTCCCAAAGCTGCAGATGCTTGTGTGGGTGCAGAGAGAAGGGGACACTTATACACTGTTGGTGGGATTGCAAACTAGTACAGCCCTTTGGAAAGAAGTATGGAGAATCCTCAAACAGCTAAAAGTAGATCTTCATTTGATCTCACAATCCTATTGCCACGTATCTACCCAGGAGAAAAAAAAATCATTTTACCATAAAGACATTTGAACTCAAATGTTTACAGCAGTTCAATTCACAGTCACCAAGATGTGGAATCACCCAAGTGCCCACCAACATACATATGGATACATAAAACTGTGGTGTATGTATACCATGAAATACTATTCAACCAGAAATAAAAATGAAGACTATAGGTTTACATCTTTTATATTTACCTGGAAGGATTTGGAGAATATCCTCCTAAGTAAAGTATCACAAGAATGGAAAAGCAAGCATCCAACATACTCAATATTAATATGAAACTAATAGATGAACACACCCACCCAAGAGAAAAGCACACTTAAATTTGGGGGGGGGGGGGATTTGATAAGTTCTCACCTAACAGGTACAGTCTAAGGATGTATGGTACACCTCCTGGGTGAAGGACTCAACTACAACTTCAACTCTACCTAACAAACACAAACAATGTAACCTAGTCATATGTACGCTTATGTTAATCTGAAATTAAGAAAAAGAAATATTGATATAAGCAAATTATCTAGAAATATGAAGGTATCCATATGACTGGTCAGAAGTTTTGGAATCAGCTGTGGCAACTTGGATTCTGCACAAGAAGGGGTGGTGCAGGTACTGCTGCCCAGAAGTCAGGTTAGACTTCTGCCCAGAGGTCATGGCTTCTGTGCTTACTAGAATTCATGCCTTTGTCTTTTATAATAGGCAAGAACATTGGTAAAGGGACCTAAGGACTTGTATGAATTGGCTTCATTTCTGCAGTAGCATCTGAGTGACTGCAGCAGACAGCTTTAGTGCCATGAGTGAATGGCACTTCATAGAGCTCAAGTACTAGTAGAATGTATGAATGAGAGAATGGTGCTTCATAGAGCTCAAGTGTTAGAATGCATGAATGAGTGAATAGAGTTTCATAGAGCTCAAATGCTAGCAGAATGCATGAATAAACAAATGATACTGCATAGAGCTCAAATGTTAGTAGAATGCATAAATGAATGAATGTCAATTTATAGAGCCTAAACACAGACTGTGTTGAGCGGATGAGACCTCAAATACCTAAATTTAGCTTCAGTTGTGAGGGAGAAATATAAGGATCCAAGTAATGAAATACTGTAAATAGGGGCAAGGAGGTAATGATGCTTTTCCTACAAACTGGGTGTTACTGCAGAAGCTCTACTGCAACCTTAACACCCGAGGAGTGAGCCATCTGCTCAGAAGATGGCAATTAGGACACTGCATCCCAGAAACCCAGAGCTCTGTACTTGCCTCTGTGAGCTGGGTACAAAATCATCAGGACCCAGTCTCCCACCCCCTTCTCTGTCAGCTGTACAGTCACCTGCTACCTGGTCAGTTTACAGAGAGAGTCATTCCTCTGGATGGCTTTTGTCCTCAAGAGGAAGGGCTATTGTTTTTCATATAAACAGGGGCAAAAACAAGGGAAGCTTAGAGTAAGAAAACGAGGCCAGAGCATACCAAATCCCTTAGGAAAGACACCAGGTGGGGGCTACCCAATCAGGGCTACCTGATACCTCTTTCTCAAGCAAGACTCAATCTGGTCTACTGAAGGTCCCTAGACTCCTAGGGCACGCTTGAACTATTTTCTATGTCTTTAAAAAGATGAATGAAAATAGTACATTTATCCAGGACAGATCTGCACAAGCTAATGTAAAAATTCAGGTTTCTTTGATTGGGTTGGAAAGTACAGAGAAAAAACTTAGCTCATGTCAAACCCAGTGATATGTAAGTATACATATATTCTTCACCAAAAATGAAGAAATGAGTTAACCAAAGGCAGTCAGTCTGTTTTAAAACAGAAGGTCAGTGGACTGAAAACAATAGAAGGGAGCTGGAGGACGGAGCCCTGGGTCCTTTGCTTTGTCATCAGACCCACCAGGGCTGCCCAACTGTCCAGGGAACCTTCAATCATTTAGTACAGCTAGAAAGCAGAGGGAAATGAGATGGGGGAAGCAGTAAAACCTGAGGCAGGAAAAAGGCAAGGAGCATGTCACAGGGGGCTTTGTGTGCCATGCTGTGGCACAATTCCACCTGCAGGAAGGGGCACTTGAGCAGTGAAACAATGTGACCACATATATGTTTTGGAAGAACAACTCTATTAGCCACGATGAGAATGGGTTGGAAGGGGCAATATTGGAGGCAGAGAAACTCCCAAGAAGTTTTTTCAAGGATCCAGGAGCACCTGAGAGAGTCTGGCTGGGGTAGTAGCAATGGAAGGGGGCATTAAAGGTGGGGAACTGCCCTGACAGGATGGGCACAGAGCTACCAGGTAACCTGGAGAGTGAGTTAAATCATAATGCTGTTCACTGAGATGGGGAACTTGGAGGGAGAAGCAATCTGAGGGTAGAATGTAACTCAGTTTCAGACAAGATGAGATATGTGGGGGACAACTCAGGAGAGAGGGGCAGTAGGCACCTGCCTATCCTCATCAGAACAAGGAAAAAGTCTGAGTGGGAGAAATACATCCCGTCACAGGGGACAATTCAATCATGAAGGTAGATGAGGTCACCTTCTACCTAGGTGGACTGTGTGGTGTGGGATGAGAAGAGGCCAAGGTAGAACTCTGGGGACAGTGCAGGTAGAAAAGCAAAGGAGACTGGGGGAGTGGAAGACGGGCCCAGAGGAGAGTGCTGTCCTAGCAATCATGCAGTCATGGAAGAGAGTGCCACAGAGAGCCTGGGAAAGACGAGAACTGACAAGACCCATCATGTGCACAGGTTTGGTGCTGCCATGTCTTTGGAGGTGACATTTACCAGGACGATTTAAGCAGAATGGTGGGGGTAGGGCCATATTGCTGTGCATTGAAGAGTGAGGCAGAGACCAGGACAGAGGACTAAATGTGGACTATTATCTCTGGGAACTCAGCTGTGGAAAGAGGAAAGCATCCACCAGGACCAAGGGAGGGGAGGCTGGCAATGTTTGCTGAGAAGCTGGAGTGGCAGTGGCGGGTGGAACAGAGAGAAACTCACACTCCCAGCTGCCAGCTTAAATTCATACCCCAGGTCTGATCCCTCCCATGGCCAGGCCCCTGCCAGATCCAGTGTGAGATTGACAGGGTCAGCCCAGAGCAGGGTTGTCAATTCCAGCTAGCTACTCCTCAGAATCCCATGATGGCTTTTAAAGGCATAATTCCTACACTCCACCCAGATCTACCTCCCCGGACTCTTTGAGGACAAGGCCAAGGAATTTGTCTTTGTAGAAATTCCCCAGTGATTTCTGGGGCACTTAAGACACCAATAAATTACCAAGCTTAGCAAACCACATACTGGCAGCCCACAGGAAGCAGAAGCCTGGTGACCACTCTCCCAGGACCAGCCGGCCATAAGTCTGTCCACTACTTTCCCCTCACATGGTCCAGGGCTGATTCAAACAGCCTGGAAGAGGTGAGCACAACTGTGCCAAGAGGAAGAGAGTGGAGCCCTTCAGTTGCACGGGCCTTCCTCTGACAGAGCCACAACACATCCCTCCCTATCTCATTGAGGCCACCTTCCTCTACCCCACAGTCTAGGAAGACTGGCAGGTAGGAAAGCGTTTGCCTGACAAGGATCCTGCTCAAATCACGTTCCCTGACAACAACTATGCACTGAAATCCTGGAAGGGTATCACAGCTTGTGCCGTGGGCTTTAGTGCCTGGTCCAGCACCCCGAGAAGAGCTGAATAACGTCAAGAAATTCCACTTCCCATCTGAGTACCAGGGAGTCACAGGTAGGCCCATTACTTCTTTCCCCAAGGCAGTTCAGCTCTCATGAAACTGGTTCTGCCCCCCAGAATAGAAAAGAATTCAAGCTCTGGCATGTCAGTCCTTCCAAGGGGCTAGAGGGCACAGGTGGGCATCTGACAGATACAAAGGAATGCCCTGACCTGGTGAGGCCTTCACTTGGGGTGTGGAGCCCACTCTGCACTGCAGTTGCAACTAAAAATGAGTGACCTTCATGCTAGAGAAGAGGCAGGTAAAGTGTGCTGGGGAAAGGACAGCTTTGAGAGCAGCATGCCACGATCAAAGGGAAGGAAGGAGCTGTCAACACCAGTCCTTTCAATCCTGCTAATCCAAAGGCAGGTTCTGTCCACAGTCATAAGATTCAGCCTGCTCTGACTGCCAGAAAGCCAGGCCTAAGAGGCTCTAGGCAAAAGAACTGGGAGAGGTCAGGAGGGTTCCTCTCCACCGGAGGGAAAATGAGCCCTTCCCAGTCCCGTGACCTAGTTAGACAGGTAGTTAGGGAGAGAGGAAACACGTGCAAGCAGGCCCTCACTGAGCCAGAGTGTGTCAAGGCTGGCAAACTCACTGGAGGAACATTTCTTAAATCTCCATTGTTTCAGAAATACAGTAAGCACTCAGCCAAAACTGACTTCTAGAAAAAGTCATCCTTGGCCTCATGCATTGAATCCCGAGTGTTATACAGATTTTTTTTAATGAGGTTTGCATATAGGTGCTAACTGTTTTAAGAGGGGAAATAAAAGCAAACTTTGGTTGCTAAAATATACATGTTTGATATGCAAAGTCCTAAAGATAGCTAGCTTCCTCCTCTTAAAGAAGACACTGTTACATCCTGGTGTTTTTTGTTTTTTTTGGGGGGGGGAGGGGTGATTTTATTTTTTGTTTTGTTGCTGCTGTTATAAGTTTCTTTTAATAAAGCCCAAATATTACAAGGACCATACTGGTACTGGGCCTGCCTGGTACCCCTATCTTAGGGAGTGTCTGTCACCCCATCTGTCCCCCACTGTAACATGGGAGCCCAAAATGCAGAACCAGATGCCTGTCTGGGTACTTGGCAGGCCACAGGCACTGCTGCAATTAGCAAGCTGGATCATGATTCAGCATCCAACGCGGGCAGCCTCCACCAGAGCATAGCGGACAGCTTAAAAATAGCAAAGCTGCTGCGGCTGCATCTTGCCAGCCCAGGCTCTGTGCAAGGCAGGGCAGCTGCTGCCAGCAGTGCCTGGAGAGGGTCCCACCACCCACCCGGCTCCCTCTGCCCTCCCTGATCCAATCCGCCTTCCAGATGTGAAGGCCTCATTGGAAGCGAAAGGGGTTGACTCCCAGAAGCTCACCCACACAGAACACCCAGTGCAGAAATGCTGACGGTTCCCCATGCACTGACAGGGGTACCCAAGTGCTCAAGGGTCCAGGTCTTAATTTAAACACACAAATGGACAAACCATAAACATTGTTGCCCATGTCCCAGACAGAGAGGGCTCTCTCAACCCTCCTCTCCAGTTACTGACTGGGGCAGGGGGCAGCTCTCAGTCTGAGGGAGGGAGTGGAAAGAGGTAAGACTCTATGTTCAGCGAGGTCTCGGTACAAACCCATTTGGACTGTCTTCCAACAGACGCCACAACGCCTCCTGCTTACCCATCACTACCTCTTCTTGGCCTCTTAGGCAACTTCTCAAGGCCTCAGAGTCTGCGGTGAAACAGCACTCATGACCACTCACTTGCCAGTCACATGGAGAGTAAAGGAAGTAACATGCAAAGAGTAAGGAGGGTGCCCAGTCAAGATGAGCCTCAATAAAGAAACAGCCCTTGCCTTTCACAGCTCTTCATAGACACAGCTGGGGTCTGTTCTGGTGGACAGCAGCCACAGTGAAACCATGGCTGGGAGGGCAGGTGGGGGCCTGGGTACTTAGGACAAAAAAAACACAAATGGCCCTCAGTGTCCTGATATTTGTCTAGTTTTCATTTCAGTCATGTTCTCTGGGTCAGTAATATTTTCCAGATGAGGACTACGATGTCCTTAGGGCTGACGTTGTCTTTAAAAATGTTCTTTCTACCCAATAACCCAAAAGAAGATTTAAAATAATGGAAAGGTTTGCCGCTTTTCTGAGAATACTAGTATTGAATAGATGTCACTTGTCCCCAAATTAATCTACAAAATTAAGAAAATTATTCTAAAATTTATCTGGAAGAATGATTTCATGAGACTAGCCGAGAACATTTTAAAAATGAAGAGTAATGAGTGAGGATTTGCTCTATCAGATTTTAAAAGGTACACGTAGTAAAACAGCATGGTACTCACACTGGAAGATACATCAAATCAGTGGAATATAATAAAAGATACAGAAACAGACCCAAATGTCTATACAATATTAGTATATTATGAATGCAGTATTTCAAAACAGTGGGGAAAGGATGGACTATTCATCATCAAATACTATTTCTACAATTGGCTAACCATTTGGATAAAAATTAACAATATCTTCCCTTCTCCCAATATACAATGAATTTCCAGATTGGCTAAATATTTAATTATACATGTAACAAACAAAACATAGAAAACATAAGTGGCTATTCAAATAACTTTGGGTTGGCAAAAATCTTCCTATGCAACACCAAACAGCAGAAATGACAGAGACGGCATTATTGAAATGCAACTGAAGGCACATGAAAACTTCCAAGAGCAAAAATTGTAATAGATGTGAAAGGGAAAATATTTGAAAAAACATTTTTACAAATGAATAAAAAAGATAAAAACATCAATAGAAAAACTGACAAAGAACATGAACCAACTATTCAAAACAACAATAAAAATAGGAAGACTCCATACACTCTAGCCACACTGGTCTTCTTTCTGGTTCATGAACATACGGAATCTCTGCACTGGCTGTTCCCTCCACCGGGAGCACACTCTTCCTTGATCTCAGCAAAGTGTGAATCCATCAGTTCTCTGCTCAAAGCTAACTTCCTCAGGAAAGCCTTCCTTGAACACTTCCCCACACTGGACCAAATAAGATTCCGTCTTTCCTCCCTTCCAAGCACTCTCCACACCAAGTAGTTTTTTCCCATGGTATTTTTTACAGGTTGTGCATTTATTTTCTTGTGATTATGTAATTGTTTGTCCTGCCCACTGGACAAACTGGCTCTGTGTTTGCTGACCAGAGCACATGTAGTGCAATGTGAAATAAATGACAAGTTATGCCCAAAATGGAATAATACACAGTGAGTTAAAGTCATGCTACAAAAGATTAATTTTTAAAATATTATAAAAGACATTATACAGATTGTTGAGTAACAAAACCAGGTTACAAATTTATATATATACATACATATATATGTATACACATATATATACACAGTATTTGGGGGGAAAGCGTATATATAGAAAAGAAACATACATCACATTTTTAAAAGAGGGTTAGTGTGGAATTTATTGCGTTAACTCCTCTTATCCATATTTTCTACGAAATTCAACAATGAATATACATACATGCACAACAGAGGGTGCCAAAAAATGTATACATATTTTTAGGAAAAAACGGTATTAAAATTATAATATTCAATATATACCATAATAAAAGATGAATATAAGTCACGTTGAACACCTCTTATAATTGCGGATATCAAACATGACTTAAGTATTAATAGTACAATTTTAATACAGTTGTTTTCCTTTCTTAAAATGTACATACATTTTTTGGCACCGTCTGTATGTATATATATGCATATGCATAGATAACAGCTTTTGTAATAAGGATAAAAGAGGAAAAGCTATGGTTTCCCTCTCCAAACACATAGAGTCCCTGTGCAAGTGCTAAACAATCACAGTGAGGTCCCCTCCTCATATTCTCTTGATACTTCTCCACCCTTCCAGCTTTACTTCCACCAACAAAAAAAGAAAGAACAAGACCCAGCTCCAAGTCATTGTATCAACCTCTGCTGAGCCACTTCCAAGCCCCAAGTTACCCATCTTTAGAAAATAAAAACTAAACATACAAGCCCACTAAACTTTAAGAAAACCTGAAATTTCCGCTGAATGCCTAGAGTTCTAAAAACAGTTAAAATGGAATGTGAGTTACAATTTTTTAGAACTCCGTCTATGCTCAGTAAATCTCTATGGAAAGACTGACCACCCAAGAACATGGAGGAAGGGCATCAGCAGTTTTCAGTGCTGCATAGTAAAGATCATTCTTACAATGTTTCAAAGACATCGTCTATTTTATGTGTTCAGCATACCTGGTGTGGGAGATAAGCAACACCCAGGAAGGTAAAAGTATCAGCTGCCAGAGGTGGGGTGGAAATGCGATCCACCCTCTCAGGTGAGTGTCTCATACAAAAATAAATTTCGTAAATTGTTCAATTACACCTGCCTGCCTGGCGTAGGTGACATGGCAAGGCTGCATTGACATTGCACTTTCCTGGAGGCTTCCTTTCCTGAGAATAAAACCAGCTTGCTTATTTGTAGCTAAGAGAAGAGCCAGTTCACGCTTAACACAATGAAGGAATTGCTCAAGAATTGTTCATCCCTAAGAAAGGCTTGGCCTTGAAGGGTTTCCAAGGACAATGTTCCCTTTCCTTACCAGTGCCAGCTCCGCTGTCGCAGTGTTGCGTCTGCCCAGAGCAGGACTCAAACCTCACCCTCAGAAAAACTCACAAGGACAACCCATGTTCTTCAGAGTCCACAGCCCTCCTTTAATCAGGGTGGGCATTTTCCCATCGGAGGCTGGGCAGCCTCTTCCTAAAACAAAGCAGGCCTGTCTTGCTGCCCAGCAGGACAATGTGTTCTCATGGAGGGCAGGCAGTCACTTCCCTGCATCTGTCTGGACAATTTTCCTGAGTTCAGAACATTTAGCACTCCTTCTTATGTTCAGGGCTAGGAGTCTGAAAGTTAAAAGAAAACAGATTCTGCAGAAATAATCCCAATCTTCTTCTGGTGTCTCCTCCCACCCCCACTTTTTAAATGACTTATCTAGTCTTTCTTTCTCCTCCTCTATAGTTTTTCTTTTATGAGAAAATTAAAGTTAATATGAGTAATTTGTTAGTAAGTCTACATACATAGAACTGCTGTCACCCACTGTAAACCATGAATAAGTAAACAATGGGATGTTGTGGTAATCACGGCATGCCTAACTTACATTGAGTGGTGTTCACAAACCAATAATGATTATGCTGTTCCCAAGGTCACTCATGAGCTGGGAACAAGAGGCTGCTTCATTTTCAGCAATCCCTCCATCCCTACAGAGTTCTCCACTGCTGCCCACCTCTCCCTAAAACCCTCATCACTGCTTTGAGAACACCATATCCTGGGGTCCCACTAATCTCTCTGAACACTCCCTTGATCTCTTATGAGGAAACTGAGGCACAGAGAGGTCCAAGGACACGCCTAAGATCATGTGCTTCTTAACAGATGGAGCCAGCACTGGGACCCAGGCCCCTGACTCTTACTATCCCACAGCCCTTAGGGGATCCTCCCCACTGCCCCTGTCCCTTGGTCCTCTCTCTGGACCACAGACACTGATTGTGATTACTGCTTTCCACAAGATGACTCCTAAATTGCATTTATAAAACTTCAGCTCCTTCCTTTCTATCCCTCATTCTCAAATGCCTGCTGGGCAATTCCACTTGCATGTCAAAATTTAAATATCTTAAGACCAAACTCATCATCTTTCTAAAATAAGCTTTTCTCCCTGACATCTCCATTACAGTTAATGATCCACTCTTCTCTGTGATACCAACACCAGAAACCTCTGGCTGCAATGTCTCCCTTGGTCTTCCCCTCTATCCTCTGGAATTCAGCCTTGGAAATGTGTACCCTCACTGTCTCTGCTGCCAAAACCTGCTCCAGGCCCTCAGTACTTCTCACCTGGAACATGACTTCCTGGTTACCGGCTTCCACAACAGCCAAACCAGTCACTTCTGGGAAGGGTCACACCACTTCAGCCCTGTGGACATTAGGGGCTGGATAATTCTTTGTTGTGGGGAGCTGTCCTATACCTTGTAAGATGTTTGGCAGCATCCCTGGGCTCTATCCTCCAGGTGCCAGTACCATACACCCTCCTAATCCCAATTGTTACAACCAAAAATGTCTGCAGAAACTGCTAAATGCCCCCGGGGAAGGGAAGCCAGGTCACCCCTCTTGAGAACCCCAACCCTAAAACATGGCTCAAATGTGCTCCTCCTTTCAGAAATACTCAGTGGCTCCCAATGGTCTCCTGATGAGTTTGTAAGAAGGAAAGAGTTTTCAAGAGATTAGGAGATTATTTTTCCTGTTTATGATTTCCTTTCCATTGAGATTTTAGGCTGAACCATCTTTGAGCGAGGAGGGATCAAGGTAAACTGGAGAAAGAGGGTCTAAAGAGGAAAAGCAGACATGGCTGGCTAGGAAATCCATCCATGGTCTATCAGACACTCAAGTCACCCATGGCCAAGGGCCCTTACCCTGGAGGTGCCGAGGTGAGAAATGTTGAACACCTGGGCAGGCTCCAAAGCCAGACAGTGTGGATTACAGTCCCAGCCCCACCATCTCCTAATTCTAATTCTTAGATCTGTCCTTTAGCTTCTGTCTGCTCTAGTTTCTTCATTTGAAAATGGAAATGAAAACAGTACCTAATTCATAGGGAGGGTGGTTGTGAGTTAAATGAGTTAATACATGTAAAATGTCAAAAAAGTACCTGGCATAAAAGCAAGTAATTAATAAATATTAGTCATCATCACTAATATTTTCAACATTATTACTATATTTCCAGCTATATTGCCTGTCTCCCAAGCATACTCTCAGTCCTGGCCAAAGTCAATCCTTCATAGCCATGAACATATGTTATGTTCATTCCAGTAAGGCCTGAGTTTATGTTCTCTCTACCAAAACCTTCTGCTCTCTACTTTCTCCTGGTCTAACTCAAATGTCATCAGTTAGATGACAAGTCAGAAGCCATCTTCGCACTCCTGAAGCCCACAGCACTCTGACTATGCACCCAACATCTTCCATCACAATTGTAGGTATTAGAATCATTTCCCACCTAAATACATCTCAACCTCTACGGACAGAAGTCCCATCTTAGAGATCACTATCTCCTCTACAGAACTGCACACTGCTCTTCACATAGTAGGTACTCAGTAATTCTCACCTGAATGTGTACATGAAATAATTACTCTAAGACATCATTTTATAATACTGTGATTTCTTATCTGAAACAAGCATTTTAAGGCATATGAATACTCGATCTCTGCCAAGATGAGCCAAATATTCTTGCTAACATACATATGTAACAGAAAAAGTTTTCAAACTTCCACACTTATTAGTTATAAGGTCTTAAACATGACAAACACCATTTCTCCACTTTTTTAATATTATGGTAAGTGTTGAATTAAAATTCTTACCTAAATTATTAACTGCTTCATCCTACTTTTGCTTCCAGGTGAGCTTTGATGATTTTGCCATAGTAAGGCATCATAAAGTCTCACAATTTATGCTTATGAACACAAGGTTCTGAGCATGAAGCTTCCTCATTACGTCTGCACCCGAGTTTCAGTATGAGTGATTCTGGCTCAGGACAAATGGTGCACACTATACAGTGCTCATCAAACAGTAGACTCCCAGCTATCAATGTGCCCCAGAAAGGAGCCTAAGAGTTGGGCCTCTATCCTCTGGAGGGGTCTGCCAGTGGCCCTTGGCCAAACTTCAGGGGGCCTGAGGGAGCCAATGGAGATGGAGTCACACAGAAAAAATGAGACAAGACAGAGGGGCAAACAGGGAAATAAAGTCTGAAGGACAATAACATACTGAAATTCCACAATAAAGTGCAAGGCTTATCTGAGTGCCCTCTATAACTAGGGGGCCAGAAGAGTGCCAAATGCATTTGAGGAAAATTAAAAGAAGCACTTAGCTGCTCATGCACATCTGAAACACATGACCCAAGAGGTGAGATAGAGGCAGAGGGGGATGTTGGGCAGATGCCTATTCAAGAAGGGTTTAAATGAATTTATGGAGAAGATGCAAAGTCAATAAAGAATAAGACAAGCAACAGTGGCCACCATTCGCTGAGCTTGGTGTTCTGAGCCAGGCCTTATAGTAGGGACTTTTTCTCATATTATTTCACTTAATCCACATAACCCTCAAGAGGCAGGTCCTATTGATACATTCTCCAGTTGTCTGAAGGAAGGTGAACGATGTTATGGATAATCCCCACTTGAGAGAAGATACTGAGGTTCCAGCTCCGCCACTAACCAGCTGTGACAGCAGCAATTTGCTCTGCTCTCTGGGCCTTCACTTCCTCACCAGTCATTAAGACGACCACTAAGGCTCCCCCAGGTCTACTACTACAAACCCCAACCCCAGGTGGGGGTGGACCATAGATCTAGACAACAGGGACATGTTTTACATTTCTAACATTCATTATGGGGGAAAAAACAGCCCATCCTTTCTTCATGTGCAACTAAACCATCCATTTATAACACTAGAAACAGTAGCATAATCATAGTTATAAAGTCTATAATGCTTCAATATGTCATAACAACACACTGAATTACAGAGATAACTGAGACAAACAGTATCATTTTTGCCTGTTTGTTAGAATATTTCTCATTCTGCCCATATTTTCAGGGAAAAAAAATAGAGATGAATACTTTCCACTCATAATTTCCTATAATAACTCAGGCGTTTGGCTCTTGCCCACCTTTGATTCTCCCACCGGCCCAGCACCATGCCTGGTGCATAACACAGGATGCAGAGACACGTGTGATGACTCCACTTGACCTCTATTTATTCTTTTGATGTGAATACAGACACCACTAATGACAGGGGGGGTTTTAAACTGCACAATGTTTTCAACTGCCAGGGTGGATGAAGGGTTAAATGAAAGGCTGCCGGTGCAGATGGATTTGTCAGTCAGTACCACCTGCTTTTCCCCCTTAACCCTTCTTTCCTCAGCATACCACAAACCCTAGCCCAAAGGAGGTAAAGCACAAAACCTCTCAAGAAAGATCATGAATAGGAAACATCATTTCCCAATCTCCTGGCAACTGTTTCCTTCTCTGCATGATCTCTATTGGTACTTTAGCTACAGACTCACTCCATGCAGTTTGTTCGAAGCACGTGATTCTTGTAACCTTTTTCAGGTTAATGAACTTATCTGAGATTCTGTTAAAAGCTGCAGACCCTCCTTCAAAAAATGTATATACAAGTCTTCATACATCTTCAGAGGTGGGGGTGGGGGAAGTTAAGAGACCTCAGGGAGCCAGTCCATGGGCACAAGGCTAAGAAACTCTGAAAAGTACTAAGCGGAAATAGGTAAGTAAGGAGAGGTGAGCCACAGTTGCCTCACACACTGTATGAGACCCCTTCCTTAACAAAAAGGGCAGCAAGTTTCATAATGCCTAGATGGCACCACCACCGAACTTGCACACAAGAATCACTCAGATGCTCCATTTGTTTTAACTTGACATATCAAAAAAAGAAAAAAAAGGACTAAGGAAATGTTTTGACTAAAAGAGAAGAAAACGTCCCATAAAAGATAAATGTGAGTGACTTAAAAATACAATCTGAGATGGCCTCCTATAACTATAGATACTAACCCATCCTTCTACACAGGCTAACTTCCCATAATAATTCAATATCGACCTGACCTAACTCAGGGGTGGGCCCATTGGATGGCCTGGAGAGGCACTTGCAATTGATTTAGTGGCTGGCAGTTGTAATCAAATAATGTCTAACTGTAGGTTGATTAGGTTAGAGCAAACATCAGGGCTCTGTAATTTGGGAAACTCTGCAAATCTGAGCTTCCAGATCATCTCTGGACCCCACTATCAGTGTCTGTGCAAAATAAAGCAGAGGAAATGTTTGGTGAGTAAGTTAAGTGAATGACTTGCAGTACCCCTCCCCACCACCAGCACATACAAACACGGGCAGTTTGATGCAGCCACTCTTTTGCTCATATTGTTTCTCCCTTCCCCGGCCCCATTCCTTCTTCACCTAATTGCCACTCTTTTTTTCAGAATTGAGTTCTGACATCATCTCCTCCTGGAAGCCTTATCAGATTTTCCCTAGCTGGGATAACAGCTCTGAGTCCTCATAATACTGTTTGAAAATGAATATTTATCTTCCTTTGGTATCTGCTGAGGACCATATTCCCCTCCCCCAAATTCATATGTTGAAGTTCTAACCTTCAATGTGAGTACATTTGGAAATAGAGCCTTTCGAAGGTAATTATGTTTAAATCAAGTCATGAGGGTGGGGCCCTAATCCTATTGCATTAGTTTCCTTATTAGAAGAGACAACAGAGGGAACTCTCCCACCCCAGCCCTTGCACACACCAAGAAACACCCATGTGAGGACACAGCAAGGAGACAACTGTCTGCAAGCCAGGAAGAGAGCCTTCACCAGAACCCTGCCCTGTTGGCACCTTGATCACGAACTTCTAGCCTCCAGAACTGTAAGATAATAAATATCTGTGGTTTAAGCCAACCTTAGTCTATGGTATTTTTCTGGGGCAGTCCTAGCTGACTGAGACAGTGGCCCAAGGACTGAGCTCCTTGAGGACCAGAGCTGTGTCTCATTCGTTTTTCTAGTCTTAGTACATAATGGAGCCTTTGCACATAGCAAGTGTCTGACAAATTCTTGGTAAGGAAATGTATGAGTGGATAAAGGTAAGAAGCTAGAAAGGCCCTTTCACTTTTTCACAGACACTTAGGGCAAAACCAATGAATGGGGTTCCCAAAGCTGATGTGAATTTTGCTCCACCCTTGTTTTTCCAGGTCAGTGGATCATCCTAGGGCATCATCTTTCTTCTGGAATTCTGAAGTTGAGTGAATAGGTGCCCATCTTGCTCTTTAACCTTATGAAAGTATGTGTGTATCTTAATCCATTAACAGTACTGAAAGAACAGTCTCAAAGTAAGTTGAAGGTCCAGGAAGAAATGGGCTTGGTACAATCCTTTGCATTCCCATGCAAGTTAACTCAGATTACATCATCGAGAACATGGCCCAGTTTAGCAACAACATCAACACAGCAGGCACTAAAGAAAGTGCCAAGTGTTAGAAGACCAAGGCAGGCAGGTGGTGAGATGCCCACAGACCACGTAGCAAAGTGAAGGTAGAAAACAGTCACCAGTTCTGCTTTGCATTAAAGCCCCTGGCAACCACACAATATAGAGGAAACCAAGAAGGAACAATTTTAAGACCAGAATGGCAGGAGTCCACCCTTGAGTGTTCATGGACTTTTCCACCCTAAACACAAAGGCAACCGCTACTGAGACAGGGCAGGGTCATTCCCAGCTTTAGATACTCTGTATGTTTGAGAAGCTCCTAAAGAACTACATCTTCCTTCCCCTGGAGATGACAAGGGCCAAGAGCTCTGCGCACTCATTTCCATGTAAATGAAATGAAGATTTTCAGCAAAGCCACTCTCAAGGGGATAGATAAATGCCCTGCTACCCCTGTAAGCCACAAGACCCTCCTCGATTAAATCAAAACCTGAAGAACAGATTATACTTTAAGGAATGCCTCCCCCTGTCAGGCTCTGGCATTCCAGGAGCTGACACCTGGCAAAGGTCTAGGATAGTCAGTAATCGAGAAGAGGCTGCAGAAAGGTGCCCTGGGCAGGCTAACAGGCTGCTTTCCTGAATGCCTCTGAGTCTGGAATGCAGACAGAGGATTTCCGAGCATTCCTGCAAAGGACTAGGAATCCCAAGATCTACAGCCCACCGACACCCAAAAGCAATGTCCCACATGCAAAGCTGGCACACAGTTTGCGGTGAGAGGAGGCATTCAGGAAGTATAAGCACTTTATGGTTCTCTGGATCCAAATGTAAGTCCTAGCACATCTCCCTGTCCTACCTGAGCCAGTGGGGCTGACTCCCTGCACCCACACACTTCCAGCAGCAGAAGTGGCCTGCTGGATAAGGGGGAGACTGAGCAAGGGACAAGTGGAACAGCTCCTCCCACCCACAGACCTCTGAAGCCGCTATAATGAATCACTTGCCTGACTCCCATGTTTAATTTCTTTTTCCTGAGTCTTCTGTGAGCACATAAAAGGGGCCAACTGGGCCTGGGCCAATAGCTATTGAGAAGTTCCTCTCAAGAGCACAAGGTCCTTCTCCATCTCCAGACACAACTATTCACTGAATGTACCAGCAGTAGGGACTGAGCACAGATTGGCACATCCCATTTTGCAGCAAAACAGCTCCTCCAGCTGCCCAACATCATGTCCACACAAAATGAGCTTTCACAGGGGTCAGGACCTGCACGTGGGAAGGCTTCTACATGCCAGGCAGAGCCTCCTCTCCTCCCCACCCCCACCCCCGCCAACTTTCCTACTTAGAGAGGCAAAAGGCAACAAGGCCCCAGGCACAGCAGAGAGGTGTCTCCCTCTAGACAGGCAATAATAACCCTGCTCTGTATTTATCAAATGCCTTCTGACACTGCCGCCTGTACACCCGCACATCCTGCCCTTGTGAAGTGCAGAAGAACCAGCCTTATGGCCCCTGATTTACAGATGAAGAAACCAAAGCATGGTACAGTTAAGAGACTTGGTTCAGAGGTGACAGAGCTGGTCACAGGGAGTGGGGTGACAGACAGCTCACTCTCTGACAATCACATACTTTGAAGATTAACTGACAGCCCAGAAAGACTAAACCTTTGTGCAAAGGGACCCTGTATCCAGAGCACTTTGCACATTTAAAAAAAAAAAAAAAAAACGGTTCCCCAGGAAGGACACAGGAAGGGGCAGCAGCAAGGGTGAAGTCCCCTGGCTACCATCACTGCACTCAGGCAACAGTTCCCTTTGCTCAGGGTCCCCAGAGTAGGCAACAGCCAAAGCCACTTATGTCCACCTACTGACCCTGCCAAGCTCTTGGTCACCTCTTAGCTTTCTCCTCTCAGTGAAGAGTAGAAAATATTCCAACCCTTCTGCAGCTCAGCCTCAGACATCTCTATGTGGAACCTCCACTCTTTGACCACAGGCTTCTGCACTCCTGGCCCTGCCGGCTGTCTAACTAGTATGGGCTTCCAGAATTCAGATTATTTAACACATTAACTGCCTACTGAGTTGTATTTAACTCGTGCTAGTTGTGAGCCTATGACCTCATGAAGCATATGTAATTCACACATCTCTTGACGTATCTTGACCTAATAAAACACCATGGCCCCAAGGAAAAATTTTTTTTCTAGTGTGGCAGTCAATGTGTTAAACATTGTCCTAATAATGACAACATAAAAATAAGTCTCCTGCCCCCAAATCAGAGGGGCAATCAATAGCCAGAATCAAATGTAGCTACCTTTTTAAAAAATTATTATGATTACCAATACTGATGATCAGCATGACTCCTAAGCCTTGTTACTAACTTCTCTTGACACTTAAATGCTCCATCCTCAGACCCTCTTCTTTGTTCATTGAACACTTGTTTCCTGGGAAAACTTAGCTCCTCCTACAGCACTAGCAACCCTCTCAAGTAGATGACAAACACTTCTTCATCTGCAGTCCCAATCTCTCTCCTGAGCACCAATCTGGGTTTTAAACTGTCTGATGGACAGATGGTGCCCAAATGGATATCCTGCAGGCAACATAAGCCTCCTCATCCAAAATGAACTCATTCGCTTTCCCTCTAAATGACCACTGCTGGGGCTCTGCTATCAGTTCTTCCTCTTCCTCCATGCCACATCCAGCCAGATGTCTGGCCTCACTTAATTCTGCCTCTCTGCATCTTTCCTCTCCAGAGAGCAACATCTGTTGCTCTCTAGTAAAGGCTCTCATCAACTAGCCCCTGCTAGAATCCAAATTCCCTGAGGGCAGGGCTTTGTTTTGTTACCTGATATATCCTCCCCCTAGTCACTGACAGATGCACAATAAATACTCAAGGAGCTAAAGGTCTCTCTACTACTCTTCCCCCATTGTTTAAAAAACAAACAAAAAAAAAAAAAAAAAAAAACCTCTTTTCTAAAACTAAGATCAGACCTCTCCATGTCCCTGAAGGCATACTTTGTAGGCTCCCAGGTGCTACAATGTAACATTCAAATTCCTGAACATTGTAGCTAGCCAGACTTGTGAGCCTAAACTGCCTTTCCAGCCTTTTATTGCTCCTCAATCTATTTGCCCTTTGCTAAGGTTGCCCTGTCTCCAGTACACATTCTTTCATTCTTTCTCATTAGGAGTGTCTGCTTTCCCTATCCTCTCTCCTGAAAAAAGAAAAAAATGTTACCTCCAACACCATCTCTACCTGGAGAATTATTTTATTGTTCATGACTTAGTTCAAATGTCCTATTCTTTGCTAAGCCTTCCCCCAGTCTTCTCCCTCCCCCAAGTCTCCAAATAAATCTCCACTCTAGGACCCACCCTGCTGTGTCATGGCAGTTAGTTCTAAGGGACTCCAGAGGCCAAGAATCAACCACTCCCTGAGAATGTCTATTCTACATGGCCATCCTGGCCTATGCCATTGGATATTATTATCTAATCATTATGCTGTATCCCTTTAGGACAAAGCAAGCTTTTGGTAGGGCTACCTCCAGCATAGGAAACATAGCCAGAATTCATGACCAG
The DNA here is from genome assembly GCA_963574355.1 of Loris lydekkerianus. Classification (NCBI taxonomy): domain Eukaryota; kingdom Metazoa; phylum Chordata; class Mammalia; order Primates; family Lorisidae; genus Loris; species Loris lydekkerianus. The sequence continues at coordinate 23,629 of CAUYPK010037273.1, read as the reverse complement.
TTTGTTGGTTTTTATATTGATAGTTCAAAGAGTTATGACAATTCCTCCTATTAATGCACTTGGTTCTCTCATCCATGGAAGATAGGTTGTCCAAGTATTACCACCTTTCACAGACAGTGAAACTAAGGCAGCAATTAAATTACTATCACTCAGCCCGCTGGTGACAGTAGCAAGGAAAACTGGACCTCTGGACCTTCCACAAGACTTATGGAGAAATTAAAACATGTCCACCAAGTCATTAGTAACAGTAAATGAGCACATCTATCTATAACACAATGAAGCCAATAGAAGAATGGTAGGAAAAAGCATGGTTTCCCACTTACAATCCTAGCCTTTCAAAGGTCACATGGCAATTCAGAACTGCATTTTTATTCAGGTGCAGTACAAATTTCAAAAGACTATTTCTCCATTTTTTAAGTATAATTTAGACATAGAGGTAGCCCTTATCAGGCAGTGAGTATACGCTGCCATATACCTGAATTTACAGATGAGTCCCCTCCCAAAAAAAGCTATTAATTTAAAATGCATCCTTGGATTAGATTCTAACATTGAGACTCAGAGCTAGTTAAAAGAAGCAGTTTAAAAGGACAGTTGAGTGCCTTTCACAGGATTAACTCTCTAAACCTATTACATTTTTACAAAAGAAGATCCTGTTGTTTCTTACCTGCAGAAAATTAGAATCTTCTGGGTTTAAATGTGTAGGGAGATCCAAAGGAGGATTATTCTACATACTGAGAATATGAATTTGAAAACTAGGTAGAATGGTAATATTATGGGCACATAGATGTTAAAGAATCCACTGTAAGAATGTATTTTATTTCTTTCTTAAAAAGAAGCTCTGTTTCACTGGCTCATCCAATTCAACCATATATATATATATATATATATATATATATATATATCTTTTATAAATGCAATCAGACCTGAGAAATAAGTGGTTTTTTGTATTTTGTTACTCTGAGAGTGACCCCCCTGGTTCATCTCTACTTCCACACTGGTAATTCCAGGAGATAAAAGTCACCAGTACCAGTTTCAAACAGAAACAGAAGATAACCAGGTCGAACTTTCATTTCCAAAGACCTTCACCCTTCCTCATCCTCTCTCTTGAACAATGCAATGTATTGGGATAAAGATGAAATGATCACTGATCAGGTTTTGATTTCTGGAGCCTGGACACACACTCTGGGTGCACAGACAGGGTGACACCTGTCTGCCTGCAGGCCCTGACCTATGGGGCTACATTTGCCTCTGCTCAACAGAATAATACAGAGCACTCTTGCTCTACAGAGCTCCCAAGTTTATCTTCCTTTCCAAATAATGTCAAGAATTATTTTGTTTGACTTCTCTGATGTTCCCAGTTTACCTTGTCTAAGATTAATAAAGCAATTACAATACTTTCAATTACAAAGCTATTCTAAAATGCATTTTTAATTCCAGTTCATGAGCAATTCACTTAATTATTTCTATTTGCTTTTATTCTTGAATGGATAATTTCTTCTCTCTTAGGGTAGTGCAATCTTTTTCTTAGAGAAGAAATATTGGGCCAAATTCTTTCCTAAAATATAGCATCTTAAGCTCCTATGCTCAAACGTACCTTTCTGAGTAAGTGATCCTCAGATCTCATAAACTATCAAATTTTATTCTTACTTCAAATTTAACCTTTTGGGGAGAATGTTTTAACTCATATTAATAATCCTCAGTTTAAAAATAAAAACAGGGCAGCAGCACCTGTGGCTCAGTGAGTAGGGCGCTGGCCCCATATACCAAGGGTGGCAGGTTTGAACCCAGCCCCAGCCAAACTACAACAAAAAAATAGCTGGGCATTGTGGCAGGTGCCTGTAGTCCCAGCTACGAGGGAGGCTGAAGCAAGAGAATCGCTTAAGCCCAAGAGCTAGAGGTTGCTGTGAGCTGTGACACCACAGCACTCTACCGAGGGCAACAAAGTGAGACTCTATCTCTAAAAAAAATAAAAATTAAAAAAAAATGAACTTTTTACTATATACTACTGAGATTATCATCTACATCATACAACTGAGAAGATAGGTTTAAATTCTGGCCCCAAATGACATTGGTGGATTTGACCAATAGGCCTGGCACCTAATCTCCTAATGTGGCTTTGTCTGATCATTCTTGGCACCCTGGGAGAGCAACTTTACTGAATATGTCTCTTTACACTTGAAAAAAAAAAAGAGAGAGAAAAATAATCAAAATCTCTTCATTATTTTACTGGATTGTTAGGAAAATTAAACGTAGCACTACAAAAAAACCATTTTAACATAAAGACATTTGCACTAGATTGTTTATTGCAGCTCAATTTACGATTGCCAAGATGTGGAAACCTAAGTGTCCATCAACCCAGAAATGGATTAACAAATTGTAGTATATGTATGCTATGGAATATTAATCAGCCATAAAAAAGATGATGATATCTTTTGTATTAATCTGGATGAAGCTGAAACACATTCTTCTTAGTAAAGTATCACAAGAATGGAAAAGCAAATATCCAATGTACTCAATACTAATATGAATTAGATGATCTAATTCACACCTACATAGGAGTAAAACTCAATTCAATTCAAGTTGGGGCGAGAGGGAATGAGGACAGGGAATTGGTGTGCTCCCACTTAATAGACACAATGTAGAGGTGTACGGCACACCTTTTGGGTGCAAGATACAACACCAGATGGACTCTATCTAACAAATTCAAATATTGTGACCTGGCTATTTGTACCTTCTCATTAACCTGAAATTAAAAAAACATAATAATAATCAAAATAAAGGTAGTGGTACCTTGCAAACATAATACTCTAAGAGCTAAAGGTATCATTAGTGCCTGTCCTAATTTCACAGAAAAGAGCCATTCTGACTAAGACTAGCACAGTGCAAGCAACAGACAGCTCAGAGAATCATCAGAAGGAACGGAGATGGTAGTGACAGTCACTAGCAGAGGGACCCACAGACCCCGGCCCCTCAGAACAGGTAGAGTCAGGCATGACCCATTTTGACAACCTTCCTCAAACAGCTACAAAGTTTAGGGACATGGGTTTCTGGTCCCTTATCTTTCTCTATTCAGAGCTTAAGGTTCAGGTACTCTGACCTTCACTGTGTCCTGGGTTGTGGAATTTCACTGTTGTTCATTTGTTTATATGGTTTCTGCTTTTTGGTCATAGCCATGCAAGGAGTACAAAAGTTCTCAAACATTTGATAACTGTAGCTTAAAGAAAAAACTTTGAGTCAATTATAATAAAAAGAAAAAAATATGTTAAAGGATTGGGATTTCTACACTTTGGCATGCTAAAAAAAAAAGATTGTAATTCAAACAATAACCTGGGTCACCATGCCACACCTACCAGCCAGGTCACCCTGGACAAGCTGCCTAAGTTTTCCATGCCTTAGTTTCCACTTTTATAAAAATAAGGTTAAATAATAGTATCCATTTTATAGAGTTGTTGTGAGGAATTAAATATGTTAATATATGTAATGTGTGGTGAACCATGTTACCACATGACAGGTACTCTTCAGTTAGTACTAATAACAACTTGGAAACTTTTATCGCTCACTCAGATGTTGGCCAATTTAAAATTTTGTCCCATCTTTTCCCAACCCTTAGCAATAGTTGAACAGCTGTTCTTGAGAATGGACCAATAAATCAATAAAATGCTTCATTTGATGCATGAGAATGCACATCTTATGTATCAGCCTCAGATATTGCAGTTGGTTTTGGTGAGATGTGACCATCTTTGTACATAAATTAGAAAGCCTGTTATTTTACCTCCATTTTCCCCTCAATTCAGAGGCAATGATCCCAATGATCTATTTAGATATATTGTTGGGTATATGTGGGTATTTCAATTATCAAACTCCAAATGAGCTTATTTCAAAATAAGGCGAGGATGAAGAATAGCAGTCTGCAAAGTCACTAACACAAAATTTTAAATCAAATGAAAAATGAATGTAAAAAAACAACTGTATGTAAGCCTTTTGTATTTAAACTTTTGAGAAGAAATGACTGTTACTTGTATGTTTTCTCAGGAGTAAGGACTGTGTCTCCTTATATGTGTAACCCAGGGCATTTGACAGACACCAGCTGACATAGTGGCTTCTACTTACAATCCCAGCTACTCTGGAGGCAGGGGATCACTTGAGCCCAGGAATCTAAGCTGCAGTAAGCTATGACTGTGCCACCACACTCTAAGCCTGGGCAACAGAGCTAGACCCCATCTAAGAAATACAGAAGAGAGAAAGGGAGAGGGAGAGAGAGATGGAGGAGAGAGATGGATGGGGAAAGAATCTTTACCCAAGTTTTAGAACCCATCAAATTCCTATAATCACAAAATCAAAGAATGTTACTGATATGAAAGAAACTGAGTGAAGAAGTTACAAAATTTGCCCAAAGCCATGTAGCTATTTAAGGGCAGAGGATGAACTGTAACTCTGCAATCCTATAAAGAATGCATAGCCCATATCTTAACCAGAACTTCCCATCTAAGGGCTAGTCTCCTTGGCCTTTTGCAAGCTTTGGAAATATGACTCTGACATCAGGAACAGAATAATTTAGGTATTTTTTTTCACATTTCTAATCAATGTTTACTGGATAGAGATCTTTACCTAAACTCTTCTGCTACACTCCAGAAATTAAAGAATCACCCATTCTCTGACTTGCCTCTTCACACCTCTGAAATGAGAGATTTGTTACTTGTTATATGAAATCCTTCTTCCGCCTCCAAAGCCTTCAGATTTTACCCACTGGATAAATCAAAAGAGTTTTTTTGCTGCTTATATGAAGTTAACCTATTGTTGAAGAAACACTTGGAGTTTGAGGAGTTGAAACATTGTGAATAGACAAAGTGCAATTTGAAATCATGGATTTTAGATGTGGCACTGCATGAAAAGCTTTCACTCTACCACACAAGAAAAATTTTCTCAGTAAAACCAAGAGGCTCACATCTACAAATCAGCAAGTCAGTCAGAAAGCATCTGTTCCTACTTGCTGGCACGCAGCCCAATGCTCTGGCCTCATGACCTAAAGGAGACCTCACAGAGTTTAATTCAGCTACTCTAGGACCATAACTCAGATGTACAGAGAGGGCAGCCAGGAGGGAGGTTTGTTCCATGTCAGAGACTTGTAAACAGAAAAAGGAATATGCGCCCAGCCCAGGTGATATTTCCTCTGTTCCTGCTCCAAAGCCTTCAGTACTCATTACCTCTCAGTTTTAGACATCTGGGATCCTCACTGGGGCTTCCAGGGCTCTTAGAATAAGGTTGCAACCCTATTCTAAGGTTAGAAACCTATTCTAAGGTTGCAACCCTATTCTAACCCTTATCTTTCTACCCTCCTGGTTACCTGCAGGTGTGCTATGTTCTAGATTAAGGAGACTATTTTCTGGTCCCCAAACAATCCAATCATGTAACCACGTCCACACCTTTGCACAGGTGTCTCTCCCCATGAGATGGACCAACACTCCCCATCCCATCCTAAGTGCTACCTTTTCTAGAGCCTGTCCTGATTTTTCCTCCTATCTGCCAGACTCTCTCTAATTGGATGTGGCCTCAACTGCCATGAAACTTCTGCACTTTTATAAATCACCCATGGTAATTATTTTCTAACTAGTGTGGTAATATTTGGGGAATCTTTCTTCCTGATCTCAGCTGACTTTAACTGAGCCTCTACTGTGAGACAGATGTTATGCTGGGTGCCCAGGACACAAAAATAAATAAAGTCAAGGTTCTTTCCCTCAGTGGGCTTACATTCCAGTAGACAGCACTATGGTAGAGGCTTAGGGCAATGGGAACCCAGTTAAGGAAAGAACTTACTGACCAGGGAGATACAAAGAAGATGATGGTGTTTAGGTGAAGTCTTCAAGGGAAATTTATTCACTGGGCAAAAAATGGAGAGTAGGTGAGGGTTCTTCTTGGTAAAAGAACATTACATGCAACAGTGCTTGGCTCGGGTTAGAGGATAGATACTCAATATTTATTGGATGAATAAAGAAAAGCCTCCCTGAAATTAGGGCATTTTCTTAGTCCTCTCCTCCCTACTACTACCTACATTTACTGAATGCCCATACAATTTCCATCCTTCACACCAACCCTGTAAGTTAGGGGTCATCCTCATTTTATAGATAAGGGAACTGAGGACTTCAAAGCTATCAGCCTGAGTTACTTAAAATACACGGATGTGCAAAGGAGTTCACATTCAAGAAGCGATGTGTTGAGCACACTTGGCTCTCTTCCTCTAAGCCTGGATGGGCCACTCCTGGGCAACCCTTAACCCAGCAGGGCCTCTGCTAAGTTATACTGGGGTGAAAAACAGAGAAGCTGCTGAAGCCGTCCTCCCCACAGATTATGTGAACATCAGGGTCCCACATCTCCCTACAAACCTGGCATTATAGTATTTGGTCTTAGTGGCCCCAAAGGAGGGTCTTTTTTCTTAATTTACAAAAGAGGAGCTGGGAGAGCCACCTACACATCACCTTAGGCCATGTCAGGCACACAGAATCTCTCCTAGGGCTCAAAAAATCAAATTGAACCCTGGCATTCCAGGACAAAGCATTTCATTTTTGACAGAGTTCTTTTTCCTCCTTTTCTTGTCTGATCATTTCCTCAACTTCTCCCTTTCTAGTTCAGGCTTTTTCTATAATACTTATATTGGGCACATTTTTTTGTTTTGTTTTGTTTTTCCTTCAAGCTGAGACTATAATATCTTACTATCGTGGTGTTCCTCTTCCATCAAAAGGAACCAAACGTGAAAACCCACATTTCAGAACATTGTCTATTAAATATGCATCTTTCTGGAGGATAAAAAAAGCACTCTTTAAGGGCTGATTTTCAGCTTTGTATATCACCTAAAGATTAGATACTGGGTGAGACTTCTGCTCATGACATTTGCATTTGGTAATTGAGAGTGATAGCAAAAAGTCTGGAGTCAGAAGAAACTTATTTGAAGAAATGCCTTGGTCTAAAGCACTGCCAATCAGAGTGTGGTCCTTGCATCAGCAGCAACTGCTTCATCTGGGAGCTTATTAGAAATGCAGGCTATCAGGCCTCACCCCAGACAAACTGAAGGAGTTAAAATCTGCCTTTTAACAAGATCCCAGGTGATTCGTACACACATTAAAGTGTCAGAAGCACAGGTCAGTCTAGCTTTTACTGCCATATTGGAGCCTCCATGTGAGTTTCTTTCCTAGGAAAGAAAATCTCCAGATAGTAACTCCACAGGCTGTCTCCCACCACCCTGCTCCATCCAAACTGTTCATTCATAGGAAAATTCTGAAATTATATTCTTCCAGAAATCACACTCTGAACCTGAAGGAATTCAAGGTGAAACATAGCTGATGGCTAGGAGCTAAAAAGAAGAGCTGAAACCTGAGAGGTCATGAGCAACCTTTTCTCCCACCCTCTTCTCGAAGGCTGTAGATATTTTTGCTTAGTGTGTTCCCTCTAGAAAAGGAGAGAACAAAGACAGTCTGTAGGAACTTCACAGGTGATGAACAAGAGAACCAGTGGGCCAAGCTATACGCTAAGCTCTGAGATGCTGGGGAAGCATCCTCTGTAGACATGAATGGGGAGAACCAAAAACACAGCCTTCAAACACCAGCTGTGCTCACACCTCATAGTCCAATAACAATGGTGAAAACAAATGTAAATGAACCTCAGTTAACTAATCTCTCATCTATGTAGGAGAAATGAACTAAGAGGATGGAAGGAAGGAACACTAGAACAGGGATGGCAAGATGAGGAGAGGAAACGACCCAGATCTGCTCAACAATGTCCTGCCACTCTCTGCCCACTTATCTGGGAAGCTGAGCTCTGTCCAGGGAGGGACAGGGCCCTGGCAGGCCACACAGGTGCTGGCTTGGCCTCACATTCAACCTTGTCCTCTATGAAGAAGAAGCCTGCCTCAGAGACATTTGTATAAAAAAATCAGAGGACCCAAAAAGTTATCCTTTGTTAAAAAAAAAAAAAGAAAGAAAGAAAGAAAAATTAACCAAGTCCCTGCCCAAAGCAAGTGTTTTCTGAGGAATTCTGACAGATGTGCACATCACAACAAACATCTTCATACCCTGAGCATCTTTCAGGTATCTAAGTAGAATGCCTGAGTTATCTGTTACTCTGTGTTAAAACCCAACTGGATATTCATCTCCCCCACTTTTGCTAATCTTTCACTCATTTTTTTTTTCCATTTTCACCTTCAAATTCTCTGAAACAGCAGTATTTTAAAACACTAAAATGATTTCTTTACACCAATCAATACTTGTTTCTCAACCAATTGTAATTTATTTATATATTAACAATATTTCAGATCCTTTTAACATGAGCAAGCTCTGAAGAAAATTTGCAAGGCACAGGAATGATGGACAGCAAGGAGCAGTGAAGGCAGAAAAACTTAAGCTCCGAAATTCACACAAGAACTCCATCTGTCTTCCTCCACAACAACCAAAAGATAGCCCCTCCCCCAGAACCAAATATGTTATAGATTAACCGCCTACAGAGACTGAGGCTATCAATTTTATCTCATCTAACTTTCACTTCATAGAAGAGCAACTGACTTGGTAAGTAAAGAAATCTGCCGGAAACATACCTGAAGGGAAACCTCTGCACCCCCTCCCTGCCCCCAATGCGCACAGACATGCTTGCACACACCACCTCTCAAGGGAAGAGAAAGTTAACTTTTAAATAAACGCACCCTTCAGCCAGTCTGGCCATGTTCTCAGATCCTTCACATTCTCCAGGGTGGTTCTTGCAACTCTTGCCTAAATCCAGAACTAAACCTGACCTCTGCCTGCTGAGGGCATGGACAAGGGTCAAAGGTCCACAGATACACCATTTTTTCTCCTTTTCTAATTTTCTTGCCCAAAGGGAGAATAAAGGGCCAGGCTTTATTGTCTTTCCATCAGAGAAGGCAGGGCTCCTTGTGGAAAGCTCCAGACAGAATGTGGGTGTGTGAATCTGTGCGGGCTCCACAGAGGAATCTTCTGGGAACTCCAAGGGGGTTGAAGTGAGGGGGGGGGGGGGTGTCTTAGGCTGGGACACAGCGAATCACGGGTTCTCAAGAACCCCTAAAGTCTGGGCGCATGGGAGAAGCGTGCAAGTCTGTCCTGCCAGCCAGGATCCCCCTCCCAGCCGTGCTGTCCCGGGATCCTCCCATCACAGCGGGGTCACTCACCGCCTGTGAGCTGTGCAGGGCCAAAGCACAGCGCCAGCTGAAACCACAGGATCACGGCCAAGAGTCTCTGGGGGGACTGAGGCTGCTGCTGCTGCTGCTGCTGCTGCTGCTGCTCTAGAAATCCATCTCCATTGCTCGGGTTCATTCCATGATACATCTTTCATCCACAGAGGGCATCCAGCTTGCAAGAGTCTGCAACCAGGAGCGGAACACGACAATACCCCAAGCTGCCCGGGCTCGGGGGCCACGCCGCCCCTCCTCCGCCCTGGGACCTGGCACCTCGGCTCCATCCCGTTGCTCCCCCGAGCGGCCCCTGCCCCCTTTCCCACGGCGAGATCGCCCGCCTCCCCCAGCGCGGGCACACTGAGTAACAGCCGCCGTGGGGTGCTGCGCGTGCGGGAGGGATGGAGGAGGGGGTGGAGGGCTGGGATTAGCGCACATTGGCTCTGCGCCGGTCCCTGGGATTCAGCGGTGGTGCCCATGTCAGGAAAGTCCAAAGCCTTTCTGTGTCTAGGGGCAGAGAAAACACTTTTCCCTGGGCCTATACATTTCACTCTTAGGAATCTCATTATGTGGCACCGTCTCTCCCAGCTACTTCTCTGGTTTTCCGGGGTATTGGGATAGATCCTATTGCTCCAGTCCCCAATGAGATTTCTCTGCGCTGTCAAAAAATTCCTCCCTTGGGCAGCAGCGCCAAGCACCAACTCCTCCTCCCCGGCCTGCGCGCGCCTCCCCGGGATGGAGAGCCCCTTCCCGGGCTGTCGGTCTTACCTGTGGGGCTCATGCATGCAGCTTCCTTCCCTCCTCCGCCTCCTCCCCCCGCCAGCCTAACCCGCATCTGTGCGCGACCTCTGCTGCCGCCGCTGCGCGAGCAAGCGAAACGGAAGCCTCGGCGGCGGCGCCCGGCTCCAGCTCCCTCCGCCCGCGCGCTCGCTCCCCAGGCTCCCCCGGAGCGGGCGGGAGCGGGGGGGAGGATGGGAGTCAGGCCGCGCGCCCCCAAGGAGGCGCCCGCGCGCCCGCTACCTGCCCAGGCGAGGGCGCGGAGACGGCGAGAAAACCGGGGGGCAGAGGCGGGGACGGTGCGAGGGGCACGCGGCCGAGAGCGCGCGCGCGGGGACGCGTCTCCGGCAACCGAGTCGGCGCCGCGGAGCGGCAGGGGGACCTGGGAGGGCGGGGAGGGGAAGAGGCCCGCCGCCGCCGCCGCGACCAATGGGAAGCCCGCGCGCCTGCACCTGTCGGGGCTCCCGGCGCCCGGCGGCTCACTCGCGAGCGCGCCGCCCTATCGCCCCATCCCAGGAGCTGGACGGTGGTTCCCTGCCCCCGCCCGCGCCATTCCCGGTGCCCGACGCGGTCTCCGCGCGGCCTTTGGTGCTCTCAGCGCTTGGCGCGGCGAGGAAGAGCGCCCCGGCTCAGACTCCTGCCGCGCGGCGGCTCCACCCCAGGACCCTCGGCGCCTACAGGGTCCACTTGACCACCGCTGCTCCTCCTGCCAGTTTCTAAAGTCCCTTTAATTTTCCGCGTTACACCCTCCCCCAACCTCCACCACAGCTCTGTGAGTCCCCCTGGAGCCCAAAAGGCGATCTGAGGCGGCTGAGAGACAATCTCCCGCGCCCCTGCGCCCTTGGAATTTCCCCGTTTGCCTGCCGCAGGAGTTGGGTTAGGACACTTGGCCTGTCTTGGAGATGAGACATAGTCTCCCAGCCTCTGGCTCTCACCTGAACGAGGAGGCCGGGAGGGAGGAAGTAAGGGGTCTGTGCCACGCGGAAGGTTGGGTACCTGGGGAAGGGGAACCATCTCCGGCCGGGGACGGAACCCACGGGGGTCGAGGTCCGAGGTTGCCCTTGCAGCCCCTGTGGAGAGGGTCGCCGGATGGGCGCTATCCCTGCGCGGTTTCAGCGTCGGAGCTCAGCCCGCAGCGGGCGCAGCTCTCGCTCCTCAGCGGTCCTAGCCGCCCACGGCCCCTCGCCAAGGTAGGCCTCCCTCCGCTGGCTTGGGTCTGAGGACCCCACTGGCAACACTTTCGAGTCTCTTTTTTCCAACACTCCATGATTCTGTAGTAATTTGTGGCTGTAAAAACCATGTTCCTGATGCAGCCACCAAATCATCCTTTGCTTCTATCAACTTTTCAAAACCTCACATACTGGTGGTAGTGAGGAAATTACAGCTTTTAAAGTCGACTCTTACTGGGAATAATTTTAACAAATTTTTTCAGGATAGATCAGCTTTTAGATTTTGACTAGCTCAAGTTCCTGCTAAAGTTTGTACTTGGAGGGCTCCAAAATCTTCATTGGAAGTCTTCTAGGTTTCCTAGGTCCCATGAGTGTCCTCGATAGTTCAAATATTTATTCCATTTTTTCTCAGTAAAATTTTCTAAATACTTTCTAATTACCATCAAATCAACAGAGATCAGAAATATTTGTTGACCATGCACATGTTTTCATTGTCCTAGGTTTTATGTCTGAGTGCCACTGAAATCTGCTCTTCAGCCAGAGAACAATCCCTTTATACAGGAATGGACTCAAAGGAACATCCAAGTTTATCTGGTCCAAATGTGAAATCTGTGTTTGATTCCCCTCTCTGACATTTCTGATAAGCAGCATCCAGCCTCGCTGAATACTTCTTGGGGAAGCGGGCTATATTTGCCAACAGCTATCTTAGAAAAACCTTTCTTATATTGAAATGAAATCTACCTCCTTGAAACTTTTACCCTGATTCTGGCTTTCTGCTCTGGGCCCACACAGCTAAAGCAAATTTCTCTCTTAAAAGAGCATTTTGTCCGTTTGTAGATGGCTTCCTGTTCCCTTGAGTCTTCTCTTTTCTGGGTTAAACATAGCCACTTCCTTCAAGGGGACATTTTTCAGATGCCTCACCAGCCTACGGCCTTTCTCTGGCAATGAGTCAATATTTTTTTGATTTGTAAAATTGAGGTGGCTGCCTTGCACAGAATAAGTTTAAGATTTTGTTTCTCAATGATCACCCATCCCCAACAATTGAAGTTAATTTCCACAAAGGAACTCTATCTTCACTCTATGGGTTCTGACCAGTGCAGGACAGACAGTACTGGCACTATCTGTATTTAAAATAATTTGCTTCTATTAATGCAATTGAGAAAGCATTTGGGGGCAGCTGCAGCATACCATTGTGTTCGTTAACTCCATTGTCCCTTGCATAATTTTTATTATGGGGGGGCATAGGCGGGGAGCCACTATAACAAAATACCACAGACTGGGTGGTTTAAACAACAGAGATTTATTTTCTCACAGTTCTGGAGACTTTAGGTCAAGAAAAAGATGTCCGCCAGGTGTGGTGGCTCATGCCTATAATCCCAGCACTCCAGGAAGCTAAAGCAGGTGGATTGCCTGAGCTCAGAGACCAGCCTGAGCAACAGTGAGAGCCTGTCTCTACCGAAAATAGTAAAACTAGCCAGGTGTTGTGGCAGGTGCCTATAGTCCCAGCTACTCAGGAGGCTGAGGCAGGAGGATCACTTGAGTTCAAGAATGTGAGGTTACTATGAGCTATGACGCCATGTCACTCTACCATTTTTAAGACTCTGTCTTAAAAAACAAAAAGGGTGTGGGCAGGGTTTGTTCTTCCTGAAGCCTCTCTCTTTTCTTGTAGAGGGACATCTGCCTGTATTATCTCATGGTCTTTCATCTGTGTGTCTGTGTTCTAATCTCTTTTAATAAAAATACCAGTCATATTGAATTAGGGGCCACCCTAACATCCCCATTTTAACTTCATTGGCCCTTCATGGCCCTGTCTCCAAATGTAGTTACATTCTCAGGTAGTGAGGGTTAGGGTTTCAACATATGAAATTGGGAGAGGGGACACAGTTCAGCCCATAACATCTCACAACAGAAGTAAAGAGATAGGGTTATACTCATCTTATAGATGAGGATAAATGAAGTAATCCCTTTACTCAGGACCACCCAGCCAGTAAGGGCCTCAGATTTGAATTTAAGGCAATTCAACTTCATCCTAATAGTTTTTCCACTATTCCACAGCTATTTCTATGAACACCCTTCACCTTAAAAAGTCTATGAAATAAGTCATCTTGAATATATTTTGATATAAGTTTTTCTCAAGAAGAGAAAGGGAACAAGGGTAGATGGAATGCAGAAGAGAGTATCACTTCCTACTAAGTAGGGGAAGGGGGCTTACTGTAACCCTCCTCCTCTCTCAATCCCCAAACCAGGACCAGTGGGGAAAGGTGCTAAGGCAAAGCCAATACAGGAGGGCTCTAGGGGCTTTTCAGAGGAGATTAGAGACCTCACCTTTCGTCTAACTCCACGCCTTCTCCTTACCCTCCATGCATGAAGTTCCCCACTATTTTCACTCTCCACACCCCATCATCTACCTGCCATCCCCTTTGCCCCAGTATTATTTTTCAAAACTTATGGAAGCCATTTACTCATGATAAAGATTATGATTTCACTTTTGGTGGCTTGTACTAGTGCATTCTCTATATATTCACTAAATATCTACTACAAACTGGATACTATTCTAAGTGCTAGGGATGCAACAGTGAACAAAGACAAAAACCCCTGCCCTCCAGGCACTTACATTCTAGTTAAGGAAGACACACAATAAATAAAAGAAGGAAAACCTTTTACATGATAGACAATGTTAAGTTCTAGGCAAAATAATAAAGTAGGGAAGGGGTAGAAGAAGTATGCAGGTTAGAGTGCAGGCCAAGTTATTGTAACAAAGTATTCCAAATATGCAATAACTTAAATAGAAGTGTATTTCTTATATATATAAATTTCTTACCGCTCCAGGTGGTGGTTCATCTTTGATCCACAGAGTCCTTCAGGATCCAGGTTCCGTCTGTCTCATTATTCTGCCATTCTTGAGGTATATGGTCTTTATTTATGTACTTGAACTTAGATCACTGCTATGTCTGGAGTCCGAAGGACTGGAGTCTGAAGGAAAGCAATTAAAAACAAACAAAAAAAAAGAGGAAGTGTAAGGCAACGAGTTTTTTTCCAGGCAATTAAGGGAGAAGTTACACAAAGGAGTTCTCTTACCCGTCAGCTAGAACCTAGTCACAGAGCCATACTTGCTGCAAATAACTCTGGGAAATGTAGTCTTTGCTGGACAGCCAGGTGACCAGACTAAAGAGAAGGGGTTGGAAAGAGCAGGGGTACTAGCAGTGTATCACATCTTCTGTACAAAGGTGGAGGTGGTAACTTTTATTAAAGTAGACAAAGAAGCCCTCACTGAGAAGGTGACATTTAAACCTGAAGGAAATGAAGGAGAGAGCCCTGCAGTGTTCTGAGGGAAAAGCATTTCTTGGCAGAGGGGAGGGCAAATGCAAAAGGCCTGAGGCAAAACACGCTGTGTCATGCTCAGGATACAGGGAAGGTATCAGTGGGGCTAGAGTGGGATGAGTGGCAGGGAGAGTGGGGGGACTAAAATTGGACAGAGTACTTGGCCGACGTGGACCTTACAGGCCTTGGCAGTGACCCAGCTTTTACTCAGAATGAAAAGTGAAGCCACCGGAGGTTTGTGAGCAGAGAATGGACTTGAACGGGATATTATTGATGGGAGTTATGTCCAACATCACATCAACCACACTCTAACACCCCGTGTACCCCATGGCCCTTTCCTGTTCCCTCCTGAGTGCCTCTCAGCTCCTGTGTCCCTGAGGCCCCAGAGTGCCAGCCTTCATAGCATAGTGCTTCACAGTCCTCTTCAAACTCAATGCCTAAATATATCCCCCATGACCCACAACTTTTCATTCATCCTTCCTCAGTTGCATGAAGCACAGATTGTTACAGAGAGCTGCTTACCAGCCCATGTCTTAGAATGGATGGTGAGTTCTCTAGGGACAAGAACAGTGTTTGCCTACTTGGTCCCCCTATGGCTGAGCACAGAGTCTGGAACACAGTGGAACAATCAATAATTTTTTTTTTTTTTTAATGCTATTTTTGTCCGGGGCTGGGTTTGAACCCGCCACCTCCAGCATATGGGGCTGGCACCCTACTCCTTTGAGCCACAGGTGGTGCCTCGATACTTCTTTTTTTAATTAATTCATTAGTATTCAAAGGAAGGAAACCATTCCCACCAATCTCTTCTTAACGTTGAAAACTAAAGACTGGAGTCAATTGATCCTGTCTCTTCTCCTCTGTGTTTCCTCAGTTCTGCACATCCAGGAAAACATACAGCCCCCCACCATTTAATGAGCCCAGAACATGCTAGAACATGAGCCTCCCATTGCACCTCGCAAACACCCATGCTGTGTTTGAGTGCAGATCCAGAATTTTCACCACATCTGACCACCTCTGCCCTGGAGGGACACCAAGCACTCATAAAGGAACGAGCACCCCCGGGAGGCAGGGGTTGTGGAGCAGAAGCATGAGTCACTCAGTCGCGCTCCCATCCATTCTTCCTGGGTGCCTAGCATGTTTCAGTCACCGAGCTAGGTGTGGAGCATACAAAACAAGAAAGACACAATTTTTGTGTTCAACAAGTTTATAATGTATGGGAAGAGTTGAAAATCAAGCCTGAGATTTACAGTGTCCTGGGCTAAGTACCATGATTAGAAGGAGGTGCCCTGGGAAGGAGTCCTGGAGGTGACTGCATATGTTAGTATGTCATAGGAGAAGTGTGTGTGTGTGTGTGTGTGTGTGTGTGTAAGAGGGGCAAAAGGGCAAGAAGTTACAGTGAATGTTCAAGGCAGAAGGAACAGCCTGTCAAAGATCAGAAGGGAAGGGCTGGGGTCAGAGACCAAGGAGAGAATATGGAATGCACGCTGGCAAAGCCAAGAGATACAAGTTCACAGAAGCACTGGGCTATACCAAGAGGGGATTGGAGAGCCACACGGGGAAGTTTGGCTCATGTCTGAAGGCAAAGGGAGAAGCCCATAGAGGATTGGAAGAAACTGGAGAGGGAAGTCAGGAAGCAGATCGAGACAGATGCTTGACATCATTAATTAACTAGAGAATGCCAACTAAAGCAAGGGATTCTGTTTTCACCCATCAGAGGGACTACAGATACTTTAAGTGATAATATCAAGTGGTTGGTGATGATGCAAGGAAAAGGGAATCCTCACATTCTGCTGGTTGACATGTCTGCCGCTATGTAGTAACCATGTCTTTTATTTTCCGTCTTCTGATTCTTTGACACCTGGAGCCTGGGTGACTCTGAAGGGACTGTCCTTCCCAGAACTCACCAATTCCCCCAGATAGTAAACCGGAGCCCGTGAGCTCTCATACTCAGGGCCACCAACCCCTGCCCTCATTACTCCAAGGCCAGGTAACAGACAACTAGGGACAGCTTCTGTGCCCCAGAGCTTGCCAGAATCATTCAACTAGCCAATCTTAATGTACTTACCCTACTTCACCTGCTCCTTCCCACAGAAACCACAATAGGGGCTCTTGCTCACTTTCCCTCCCCTCCTCACTCCCGCTGCCCCTAGGCCCACCTCAGGGCTTCCTCACGTGGCCCTGCCCGGTGTGACATGCTGCCTGCATCTAGGATGTCCACAAACAGAAAACTCCTTCCTTCCGGGCAGTCATTTCTATGTCTGTGTGTTTTATCACACCTGATTAGAACAAATTCCAGGTACTCTTAAAACATGCTGCCACTCTAGAGGAGGGCAGATTGACCCTGCTTTGTATTCACCCCTCCTAAAGACACCCTGGCATTCACCTCAGGGCTTCATCCACTAAACAAGGATGACTCCAGTACTTACTTCATGCATGAGTTGAGGGATTCAATGGGCTTATGCCTTGAAAGCATCTGAAGAGTACCCAGCACATAGTAAGTGCTCAGGAAAGCAGGTCCAAAGATGTTCACTGCAGATATTTTTTGCAACAGTAGAAAACTGGAAACAACACAAATAATGAAATGACTAAATAAATTGTTGTCTAGTCATGCTAAGGAACACTATGTAGCCATTAGGAATAAATTAGGTTCCCATATAAGAACATGGAGAGCTCTATGAAACATTGTTGCTGAGCAAATTGTAGAACAAAATGTACAGCAAGATAGGATTTATGGAAAGACAATACCATAGATTTTCCTATAGATTTATATTGAACACAAAAGAAAAGTTTTGAAATGATTCACAATATTGGGGTTACATCCAGGTTAGTGAGAGCAGATGAAATTATGTACGAAAGGATGGTCAAAAATCCTTTTGTTTTATTCCCATGATTTTTTTATTTCATAATTTTTTGTGGGGTGAGGAGATTATTATTTAATGCTTAGGTAATTAAAAATTGATCTGAAATGCATGAGAATAGGTGGGAGAGAAAAAAGGAGAAAAGCTGTATAGAAGGCGAGAAGGCAGGAATAAACCTGAAACTTAATGTCATGGCATTAACTTTGAGAATACCATGCACCAATGGTATAGTTTTGAAAATAGAGACACTAGAGATCTGCCTCCGAAGGAGTCTTTTGAGTGAAGGCTTTCCCTTGCAACAAGAGAGGAGGGATGCCCAATATAATTAACTGTTAAACTAGTTTGCCATTTTGTTAAAGGTCAACCTTGAGCTCCCCTCCAGAGCCCCCCATTTCATAGAAGTTGGGATAGTAGCTCCCCCCGTCCGCCACTGATAGCATAGTCATCCTATGCTATATCCTTAGCCATGGGTTGGTTGTTTTCCTTTAACAATTAGTTGGGTTAAACTGCCATAATAGATAGTCCAAAACATGTCATGGCACCAACCAAATATTAATAAAGCTTCTTGCTCATGAGCAGAACAGAAGGTGATGGTGGTGGGCATAGTGAGGGAAGCAGCAGTCATTAGGAGTCCGGACAGGAGGCAACCTTGTTTTCAACATGTACTTCTCAAGGATCTCTGGTCTTTGCCATGTCAGCTCTTTTATAAGATTTGAAGATAGTGGGACACACCACAATAACATTTGGATAGATGAAAAGCAGAATTCTTGGTACAACTCCAAATGAGAGAAGGCTGCGAGACAAGGCCACACAGGGGGTTGTACCTGGGGACAGGGTGAGAGCAAGCTGGAGTTCTCAGGGAAGCTTGTGTGTGGCAAGTGGAGTAGGGTTAGCCAGCTTTCATGGGCCCTTTGTGTGTTGGTTAACTTGAACAATTTTGGAGGGCTGTGGAGCATAGACCCCAGTTATCTGATATGTGGCCCTAGGGTGACTAGAGCAGTGACTTTATATGACAGCTCCAAGTGGGAAGTGGCTGGGGGTGTGGATGTAATTGGCAGCTCAAGAAGGGGAAGTAACCAACCATAAGCCAGGGCCTCAAAACCAGGTCAACAGTGCACAATAATGGGATGGGATGGGATGGACAGACACAGAAGCAGAAGCAGACTATAATTACTACTCTGCACGTGTTAATTATACCCACATATCTTTTTGCAACAGCCCATAGAGGAAGGAGGATAAGCAATGTATAAGCCAGGCCCCAAAGTGGCCTACTGTTCATTCTACCCACATTCTATTAACCCCAATGAGGTCACGTGGCCAAGTAGTCACGTGGTCTCATATGCATGCAAAGGAATCTAGGAAATGTAGTCCCAGGGACAATTAATTGTTCCTAAGGAAGAAGGAATTCAGATTACAATAGGCAACTAGCAGCCTCCACCAAAAGGCTGTAAATTAATCTGTGCCCAAGTCCTGCTATCTTCATATTTATTTCACCTGCTCGCATGGTGACCTCCTTTAGGGCAAGGACCATGATGTTCTCTTGCTTTTGGTGCTTTCCCCAGCAATTAATTCTGCATCCAGTGGGATTTTATTTAACAGATGAGCTTCTCTCTAAAACAAGCCTCAATTAATTTCAGTCTGGGAAGATAGTTGCCACTTCAGAGTCTGACGTGAATATCTGACACTTAGAGTTTCAGCTAGTTAAATTTACATCACTGGGGGGAAAAAGAACAGGAATATTCCCTGGGCGTTTAGGCTTTTTATTTAATTGTGAATCAGAAAAATGTTTTCAGTAACTTCAAGGTTTGGCCTTGGTTGTTATTTACAGATTAAATCAAACAGTGTTTCTATTGAGATGATTTAACAAAGTCACCATCTATTGTCAAATTTTCCATTTCCATTAACTACTGGGTAAAGATAAACCAGTGCTTTCAGGAACACTTTCAGTTAGTTAATTACACAAAAATTGTTATTTTCCTGACCTTTTTCTTACGTCTCATCTTCTATCACCTTGCCTTTTTTCTTGATTTGTTAGACTTTTAACTTTGAAACCACTGTTAGCTTGGCATGAACATTTTCTTCAGGAAGGCTAATACTTAATGACATTAATGACACACAGGAAAGGGTGAGAAGGAAACAAGCCTCAGCTATGGAATCACCCACTTGACATTCATCCAGCATGAGTTATGCCAAAAATAATACAAATCCACAAAAATGCAAATAGACATCTCAGACTTCAAGAAGCTCACAGCCATAAACACAGGCCTACATTTTTTTATTTTTACTGTCACCTGTTCATTCAAAATATATCTATTGAATACTACTATGTGCGAGGCTCTACTCTGAGTACTAGAAATTCAGAACTAAATGAAACAAGGATTCCCATCCCCATGGAGTTTACTTACAAGTAGAGAAAGGCAATAATTTATCTCCACTTTTTACTCCTCTGACACAGAAGTGATTTGCTCTTTTTAAAATTGGAATATGGTCTCAAGCTAGACTGCAGTGGCATCATCAGAACTCACTGCAACCTCAAACTCCTTGGCTCAAGGAATCCTCTTGCCTCAGCCTCCTGAGTAGCTGGGACTACAGGCAACCACTACAATGCCTGGTTAGTTTTTCTTCTTTTAGTAGGAACAGGTTGGTCTGGCTCAGGCTGGTCTCGAACTCATGGCTTCAAGTGATCCTCCCATCCTGGCCTCCCAGAGTGCTAGGATTACAGGTGTGAGCTACTGCACCCAGCCTAGCAGTGATTTCTTTTGCCTGTGACATTCCCTGTTATTTTAGTACTTTTCCTTTGGCAATTGCTATTGTCAAAGCTGGTATAGCTAAGTTGACAAAGAGCAAAGACAAGATCTTAATCTTTACATCCACCACTATTAACAGGGTTAATAAATGCTCTTTGGTTCAATGAATGCCTACATATGTCTCATCTCAGAAGCACAACCAGTGTTGCTATAGCAGGTGAAGCCATACAGGAAGCTGACATGCTTTTTTCATTTCCATTATCTGAAGTTCAAACCACTTTTCATCCTGCCTCTTCCCCACCTGGTCTGGGGACTGGGATTGACAGGCACAGAAGCCAACTATAATTACCACTATAGACTGCCTTGTATCACTGTATTGGTACTGTATTGTATGACTGTATTGGCAACAGGCTTTGTATCATGACTTTTCATTCTCGAGGGAAAAATTTAACTGTATAGGTCTCATAGTAGTATGAGAAAGATATGGAAAACTTCAAGGCATATTTGGGAAATTATGGACAACCCCTTGTGCCCAGAGAGTATGTGTATATAGGGGTGGCTGTTAGAAATACAGGAAAAAAGTTTTGTTGGGAACCACTGAGGAGTTTCAATTTTATTCAAAAGAGAGTTGGAAGTCATCAAAGAATTTTGAGTGAGGAAATATTATGACCCATTATACCAGACACTATCCCTTTAGAAAGAATGAAAGGTAGGATGTGGTCCCAGGATGGGATCCAGGAGCATGTAATTTAAAGTACACACCCTCTTCATTTTCTATTGGTGCAGAACAAATTACTCCTGACTCAGCATCTGAAAATAACAACAAACATTTTTGGTCTCGTGGTTTCTTGTGGTTTCCATAAATCAGTTATCTGGCTCAAGGTCTCTTGTGAGGTTGAAGTCAAGTTGTTGGCTGGGTTGCAGTCATCTGAATATTTGACAGAGGCTGGGGGATCTGATTCCAAAATGAGTGTCTGCATCAGATGACAGCTGGCTTCCCCAAGAGCAAGTGATCTGTGAGAGTAAGGCAGAGACCACAATGTCCTCATGACCCAGCCTCAGAAGTCACACTTGTCATGCCTGCAAAGATCCTGTTGTTTACACAAGTGAGTCCTATTCATTGTGGGAAGAGAATTCATATATGGGGTGATAGGAGACAAATCAGGGGACCACCGTGGAGGCTACCATATCCACACAACCCACCAGAGTGGTTTTGATACAAGTTGTCCTTGGAGAATCACTGGATGGGAAGGGGGAAAAAGCAAACAGAAGAAATTAAGGGAGGAAAAAAAATCAATCAAACAGAAGGTGAACTTCAGTGCCATAGGACTAAGAAATCAAGATGAGATGGAGAAATCATTGGATTTGGCCTATGGCAGATCCATTTTAACCTTCTAAACTCTAAAACAACATTTCTAGAATAATATAACCTTTTTAAATGGAATCCATGGTAAGAAGTATATTTTACTGACACTTGGTGCACATTCACCAATATAAAGAAATAAGTGTTTTTTACTGGGCACGGTGAGTCTGGGGAGTCAAGAGTCCAGGCATCTCTGGCTGGTGGGATCTGCCTACAGTCATCCCTTTGAGGATACAATGAGTCAGCGATGGACTTCTGGACCCCAAGAGGAGGACAAAAACAGCGGAAAACTGGCAAGTGGTTGCATGTGTTCGATCGACCTAATCCCGCCGCCAACCGTAAGCACAAGCAGCAGTGAGACTGCAAACCAGAAAGGCCTTACCTGTGAACTGTTTCGGTATTTTTGGACTTGACACTCAGTTGAACTGCCTTGGGGAGAGCTTGAGCAGGAGTGTGGAGAACTTTGGGCATTGTCTGGGGCCCCAGACAGAGCCACTGAGCTGGGCTACAGGGAGCCATTGAGAGAACTGCCCCAGCAAACTCCGCCCTCAGGGTCATGAGCAAGGATCCGGCGGGTATAGTAACCTAGTGACTGAGCAGCCTAAAGGTGGGGACTGAGCTGCCTTACAGTCTTAACCCTTAGGGGCAGAGTGAGATGCTTTTGGCACACTGGAGCCTCGGACTGTTGCCCTGGGCAAAGTGCCATGGCATCACAGCTCATAGCAACCTCAAACTCCTGGGCTCGGGGCCACCAGGACCTTCATAAGAGCTGCCTAACAACCCCCACCAACCGAGCCTCCGCATGCCCTGACCAGGAACTGTGGAAGCCACGCAACCCTGCATTCTCCCTCCTGTGTTCTCCCAGCCTCGACACTGGCACACTCATCTGGCCAGGGATACTGGTAGCCTGTGCCTTCTGGCCACTCCTTGCCTCTACACAGAGCCCTACTCCTGGCCAGAAACTGCTGGAGCCTTGGGATCTCTGTGCCAAGTAACTGGGTGCTAGGCACTCCCAGAACCATGCACACCACCCCCTGCCCTGTTGCTGGATCCAGGTGTGTCACAAGCCACTGCTCCTTCCACAACCAGAACTCCCTAGCTGGAGCTTCCCCAAAGGAACTACCCAGGGCCAATTCCTACAAAGATCCAGCAACAATAGAGTGATCCAACTGGGGTTTAATCTTGGAGAGACACCTCCCCAACTCTGAGGACGGCCAGAGGCAATGGTGAAAAACAAACATGACGTGAAATCAACAAAAAAAAACTCTGGCAATATGAATAATCAGAGTAGATCAACTCCCCCAAGGATCAATGGGGCAGACACAGCACAAGATCCCATGCACAAACAAATAGCTGAGATGTCAGAAATCGAATTCAGAATCTGGATAGCAAATAAGATTGTATTCAAATTCCAAGCAGTAACCCAAAAAATATTTCAAGATTCAACAAATTAAAAGACCAAATGACCAAAGATTTTGACATATTGAGACAAGAAGTTGCAGCCCTCAAAGATCTGAGAAACACAGTAGAATCCCTCAGTAAGAGAATGAAGCAAGAAGAAGTAAGGATTTCTGACATTGAATACAAAGCTTTCGAATGCTCCCAAACTCTCAAAGAGGAAGAGAAATGGAGGGCAAATCACTCTCTCGGAGAGCTCTGGGATAATTAGAAGAAAACCAATATTCGTCTTATTGGGATCCCCGAAAGTGACGAAGTGGCTTCACAAGGCACAGAGTCTCTTCTCCATGAGATTGTGAAGGAGAACTTTCCAGACATGCCAAGAGATTCTGAAATTCAGATAGCAGACAGTTTCAGAACTCCAGCATGACTCAACCCAAATAAGACATCCCCCAGACACATCACAATCAATTTCACTAAAGTTAATATGAAGGAGAAAATTCTGAAAGCAGCCAGATGAAAGAAAACCATCACCTACAAGGGCAAGAATATTAGAATAACTGCATATCTCTCTGCTGAAACCTTTCAAGCTAGAAGAGGATGGTCATCGACTTTTAATCTCCTAAAACAAAATAACTTTCAACCCAGGATCCTGTACCCAGCTAAACTGAGCTTCATTTATGATGGAGAAATTAAATACTTCAATGTCATTCACATGTTGAAGAAATTTGCCACAACTAAACCAGCTCTTCAGGATATTCTTAGACCTATCCTCCATAAAGACCAGTGTAATTCTCCACCACAAAAGTAAACCCACCCAGAAAATT